>CAUVYK010000412.1:0-20778 GCA_963556175.1 Tipula confusa | reverse complement strand
AAAAAAATTAATCTTGTTTTTGTAAAATAAAAAAAAAAGAAGAAGAAAGAAAGCTATATATTAGACAAAGCTACAACTTAAAAGTCTTTTTCTTATCTAGTACATAATAAAGCAACTTGTTTGAATCCTGATATTAAGCGAACCCCAACCATAGTTAGATTTAAATATTATTTATTATCCTAACCTACTTAAACTAAGTTAATATCAGGATTCGAACCCGGGCCCCTATTGTGTAATTCAACCCCTTTTATATGTGGTATTATAAATAAATGTTGTATAACAAAATAGTTTTCTTGGGTATCACATTCATTAAGGAGAGGAGAATTATAAAATTTAAAAAAATTATTACAACCATGAATTTTATTGAACTAATAACAAACATACAAGATCCAGAAAGAACATTTGGTTTTTTTCAACACAAGAGACTTATACACTACCACAGAAAATACCTAAACTGTACCAATCCAATGCATATAGAGAATGACCTAAAAAAAACGTGACAATAAGAAAATATGGAGATCTTCATCACAAAATTAAACAACGAAATTAAGTCCTTATTGGATAGCGTGTTTGCAGCTTTACAAATCAGTTTTATCCAAAATTGTACATATTCTACTACAAAGCAATGAGTATAGATGAGCAACTGCATAACGATGCAATCACAATACGACGAATATTTAATAAATGTTTGTAAACATTGATGAAATGAATTGACCCAACGTGTGAGAGAATCACGGTATGGTTAGTGATCTAGTTCAAGCCAATGAGAGTCATGTCGTTTCTCGAAGAAGCGAGAGAGGTAGAATTTTTAGAGGAGAGAATATTAGTTAATTTATACAATATGTTGAAGAACAAAAAAAGCACGATTTGTTTTACTACGAAAAAGACATAAAATTGTGTGGCGATATTTTATTAGAAACAATATATGCATAAGTATCTATAATAAATGACAGTTAGCGAGCATTTCGTGGGCTTTACGAACAAAGATGTCAGCATGATTTTCTCGATCACGTTATTGCATTTGTTTACTCTAATAATGCGTGTATACCTACGCAACATATTAAATGTGGGTGAATGACAGCAAAGAAAAATTTGGTTTAGGTAAATACCTTTGAATTATTAGGAAAACATTTGATTCGATATATTTTTGAAAACAATGAAAATCTAGTCTCGATTGAGGCTCGTTTTAAACATTATATATCAATAAACCGTATTTAGTTAATTAAGTTAGTTTGCCTCCTTTAATGCAGATCTTACCGTTTCTTCTTATAAAATTAAAAAAAAACTTTGATTGGTAACAGCCAAAAAATATAAAATTTGCAAATTTAACAAAAAACCAAATAGACAGATGACCATTGACTTAACTAAAATGACACTTAAGTACATAGTTTATAACATAGAAATTCCACGGTTCAGTTTATATACTCTAGAAAGAGTAAATTTAATTCATTTATTCGTTTTCCTTTGTCCTAAATGCCACCAAGGATACAACAAAAACTAAAGGAACAAGACATTAATTTAACTTTGTAATGTTAAGAGATAGTTTTGGATACCGCAAAGAATATCTAATATTAAAAAACATATTACTGGCACAAAAAAATTAAAAACAAATCTACGTTGTGGTTACATTTTTATCGAAAAAGAAAAATTACATGTATAATTATGGGTTCTAGATTAAAAGATAGATCTGTTTAGTTGAAGTCCGGATAAATACTCAGAGTTCGATTCCAAAAAAAAATAATAAGCAATATTTTAATACCATACTATGAATAGAAACGAAATGACTTAAAACATATGTAAAAAACGAAGAAGCCACTTTAAAGTTCATATAAAACGAATATGCTTTAAACTCCACTATCTTTCCAAAATATGGTGGGTACGGCGTAAAATGCGCACACGTTCAAATCTTGATCGTGTTATCTTTTAAATTAAATTTTATATATATTAGGTTAGGTTTAAATAAAAAACCTTTACTAAACATGAGAAAAATAAAAACCAACAAACATGTAGATGAATTTGATAAAGATGAATTCAGATTCCGTGCTATTAGAAATCGACCTGAACAGTATTGGTGTTAATTACCGTCTGCAATGCTTACGCCAAACGAAAAAATGGTGACACAGTTTTCTTCAACGAACATAATACCGGTAAAAGAGCAACACTTAGAAATAATGCAATCGATAAAATTAAGTCACTATCCAAAAATTTTCTAAAACCAATTGAGATTATAAATAAAATAATTTAGAATCATGATCAAAATGAACGAAGCATCTTCAATCTTGTAAACACATGAAAAAAATTATCAACAAGCAAATAAACCTGGAAAGCATTGAAATTGATGGTGGTTTTATACCTGATATATTTAAACATACTTTGGATTGTGATCAATTTTTGGAATATTTATCTGAATATAAAAAATAGCAATTTTTTACAATAAAAATTTTGACGAGTTTCCAGTTTAGGGGTGAGTTCAAACCCTACTTATCCGGTCTTTTTTTTAATGTTAAAAAAACCCCCCAAATGAATCATCGAGACATTGTTTTGATTACACAAAATTATGCAACTACATTGGGATGGTTAATGGAAAATGAATTCATTCCATCAAAACAGCTTTGTCCGCGTTGTCCGAATCTGTATATGAAGTTAGAGCAAGATGAAAGTTTATATCGTTGGCGTTGCAGATCTTGCAGAAAAAGCATTTCTCCCTTTTGGAACAATATCATTTTCATTTCAAATTTGCAACTCCCACAAATACTTGACTTATTCTATTTCTGGAATGTAGATTTAACGCCAAAAAAAACTCTAAACGAAATAAAATGCTATTCGAGTGCAACAATATCTAAATGGTATAAATGTTTAAGTTTACAGGCATTTTCATTATGTGAAACATAATTCCGAGAAAAATTGGAGGTCCGGGACGCTTTGTTGAAATCGATGAATCTAAATTTTTAAAAAGGAAATTTAACGTAGGCTGGGTTGTTAGATCACCTTGGTAATAGGTGGTGTCGATATTGGAAATGTAGATTTATTTTTTAGAGAAGTATATTTTGAAATCGTGAAACAATAGCCGGTGTTTTAGCAGAATGTATTGAGATTGGAACCACAATCATAACTGATTGTTGGCGTGGTTATGTTTATTTGTAAGAGTTGGGGTTTGTACATTTGACGGTAAACCACAGTAGAAAATTTGTAGATCCGCAAACGGGTGCAAACACACAGGCTATTGAAAACAGATGGAGTATTTTTAAAAGAAAATTTAGATCAAGATTTATTACTTGTAGAAGTGACTTAAGCTTAATGTTTGCCGAATTCATGTTAAAGTTAAAATTTAAGACTGAAACATTTTCAATGCTGATAAGAAATTTAAATAAATTTTAAATTTTGCTTTTTACTAGTGATATACTTTCCCCCTCTTTTTTAAGTTTACTCTTTTAAGGATTTTTTATTTATTTAAAATATAATTTTTCTATTGTGGTTTTTTTTTAACATTAAACAAAAAACCGGATAAGTAGGGTTCGAACCTAGATCCCCCTAACTGGAAACTCACCAAATTTTTTAAAAGAACAAATTTGATGTTACATAATTTAAGTGCGAAAAATCAACAAAAATAGACTTTATTGGAAAAAATAAAAGGGGCAAGGCACAAGACAAAAATATATACACACAGAAATTTATTTTAATATGATTTTTTATGCATTTAAGAACCCCATATTCACCATATTGAAAATTATTGAATTTTTATGTTAATTTTTTTTTGTAAGATCATAACAAAAGAGATTAAAATTAATAGAAAAAAAAAGGATCTTTAATATTTCAATTGAGGAATTTGCTAATTAATAATATTATAAAGGATGTTTAATATCAGTGGTTGTGATAAAAGTGTAGAAATAAAGGTAAAGGTATAATATCGGGGGGGACTTTTATTAAAAATATATTAATTAATTAATTAAATTATAATATCAAAATAAATAAATACATATACAAGGGATTTACTTTCTAAGCTTAATAGAGACAATTACGGAAGAATTTCATCTGAAATTAAGCAACCAAAAAATGCTTATTGAATTTTTTAAGGAAAGGGGGCTATTACGGTAGGTGTCGGTTTCATTACATTTTTGAAATTTCATTACATTTTTGAAATTAATATTAAAAAAATAAATAAAAAATATTATTTATTCAACTTGTAATAATAATATCAAAGTGTTAAATCGTTTTATTTTCTCTATGCGGTATTCCCACATAAACTGGATCAGATATTCATTATGCAATTCTTGACTAATGCCGGATTTTTTTCTCAAATAATATTTTGATCGAGACCAAAATCCCTCAATGTTCTGAGTGTGAATTTATGGAGAGTGTGGATCCACAAAGTATAATGAATGGTTAATGCTTGAATGCTCATATTCACCAATATCGCGCAAAGCACGAGCATAAGCTCGCCATTGACCTGTAATAATATGTGTTCCTGGTAGAACATAGTTTCGAATAACTGCTGCAATCGTTGTGGCATTCCTGATCTCCACTTGAATCATAAATACTTTTCTCGTTCCCCGCTCTATTCCTGCAATATACCACTGTCTATTTAGAATACGACCACGGTTATATTTTCTTCTAAAAAACAAACTTTCATCTATTTCAACAATTTTTGGAGATCCGTCTAAATTCAAACCTTCAAGCATCTCACTTTCACGTGATATAAACTGACCAATCGCCTCTCTAACGGTCGCACACAATTCACTGCAGTTACTCAGTGAACATTTAACTCAAATGCTATATCAGTGAATTGGATACCACAAATATACTTATAAATTATTAAAAACATTTTTTGAAAAGAGAGTTTATAACTAATAAAAACCGAACCATTTCTTATTGATTTGGTATTTGTGGAAGGCTTGGTGCATACCCATTGATAGTTTTCCTTCATTCGTTGGTTTTTTTATTAATGACATTAACTTATGATCGTCACATGTACAAATTTGTTTGTTCATTATTATTTTAAATTTTGACAACCATTTTATTTGTTCACTTATGTCACCTAAAATTATGTTTATTTATGATTCCTTTATTTCAAGGCCTTTTATATCTTCGTCGTTCAATTTAAACTCTTCCTCAATGATGTTTGTTCTTCTAGTTCTTACCATAGGCTTTTTAAATATTAATTTCAAAAATGTAATGAAACCGACACCTACCGCTATTACAAACATCACCCCTATGCATATATTGCAGCAAAACTATGAACTTATAAAAAGATTCGACAGAGAAAAACGAATTTATTTATATTTGTAGAAAACGATCTAGAGCGAATCGACACAAATATAAAAAATCTATTTTATATAAGTCATATTTCCCAAATTTTAGAATTACTTCGAAAAAGATGATTCAGATAATTTTTTATTGGTCAGATGAGAGTTCAGTAAAGCAGGTGATTGGAAGAACCAATCTTATGAAAACCACTGTTATTAAGTGGTTTCAATACTTAAGAGATATCTGTAGTTGGAGGCTACTTCAGAGCCCACTAATATTTGGTGTTGAGGATTCGATAGTACAAATAGACGAATCAAAATTTATGAACCTACTTCATCGTAGAGGTGAAGTTAGAGGGAATGCCAGAGGAGGCTGGGTCTTTGGAATTTATGATATGGACTCAAAAAATGTTCATTTTGAGCTTGTAAACGACAGAACACAAGACACAATCTTTCCAATAATTAGAAGAATGTCAGTCCATTTATTACTATATGGACTGATGATTTTTCTACTTACACGGGAGGGCCAAACAATAGATCGGGTGCTACCCTTCTTGAGTTACGAGGTCCATATAATCATGAAGTGGTAAACCATTCTTTACATTTTACCGATCCAGAAACCGGGGTTAATACAAATGCAATCGAGGGTTCTTGGTCACTCTGTAAGCGAAAGTTTAAATATATGTTCGTTACTTCACGAAAAAGGTTGAAGTACACTATTTGACTCAGAGTTCAAATCCAGATATAATAACATAATTTATTTAAATAAATAATAAAAGATTAATGTTTTTTTTTCTTTAATAAATCAATAAATATATTCCATAAATTGTTTTCTTCGTGTTTTCGACGCCAAGTGAATTTAAATAATTTATAACCCAACTTGTTTTTTGTTCCCATTCTTACTGGAACAGTTCTTTTAATAATTACTCAGCTACCTTCTATATTATTAGAATGAATACCTTTTAATATAAATTTATATTTGTTTATTACACATTGATGTTCCAAATTACGATTTATTTTAATCTCTGCATTGGTAACCAATCATAATAAACTTCAAGGAAAACAAAAGAATCTGTTTTCATACCTTCAAAATACTATTTTTCCAAATAAAAATCGAGTTTTGTCATTTATAATTGGAACATTGATTTTTTCATGATAAAATTAGAAAAGAACGCACTTTTTGGCGCTAATAAGAGTTGGTTTTCTATTAAATATTCAATGACCTTGTTATTTTTCTTCTAATATATATTTTAGAATTGTTTTCTAAGATAACATAATAATTTCTTATATTTTTTATAAAAACATAAAATCGCGGATCGAACTCTGAGTCAAATAGTGTACTTGCTCCACGAAAAATTATTCCATCTTATCTTGCTGAGTTTATGTGGAGACGGAGATTTTGCAGAATCGATATTCCTTTTAATGTTATTTGTCAACACATTAAAGAATGGAATGTTAATAATATAACCGTAAATAATGTTACATTCAAAACAATAATAATTACACTTTTAATAATATACTTTTCATTAAGCTTAGAAATTAAATCCTCTATATATGTATTTATTTATTTTGATATTATAATTTAATTAATTAATTAATAAATATATTTCTAGTAAAAGTGCCCCCGATACTTTACCTTTACCGAAATAAATGAATCAAAATGCTACAAAAAAATATTTTTGAGGACACTATGTTACAGTATTATGTGTACCTGCTTTTGTTTAGAAAATCCCGGAAAGAAAATTAGTTAATAGCCATGAATAGAAAGGTGGAATAACATTATCAAACAAAATGAGAACATATATTGGTCATATTCTACTTTTGGGGGGAACAAGTTCGACCACAATTTTTTTTTAAATTATATTTATTTAAAGGAAAAACATTTTAATTATTTCAATAAAATTATTAAAGCAAAACAATTTACCATTAATAGAAATTTCTCTACTAACTGAAAACGAATCGCCATATGCTTCTAAAAAATCTCTTCTGCAGTTTCTAGGAATATATCTTTTCACACTTCCCCATAATCTTTCAACTGTTTGAGTATGCACGGATGGGTCGCTAGGCGATATAAAATAATATTTATGATTGACAGTGGCATGGAAAAATCCATTGGATTATATATTCAAGTACCCTCGCCAGCAATCGGTTATAATTTTAGTACCTGGGTGAATTGAGTCAATTTAAATATTTGTTAAAGTCTGTGCATTTCTTCGTATGACCAACCTTAAAAAATATCGCCTGTTTCCCGACATATTCCTCCCACCAAACAGACTGTATTACTAATACTCTTCCAGTGTTGTATATTCTTTTACATACATAAGTTTCATCAACTTCAACCGTATGACCTTCGCCCCCTATTTTCGAAACTCTTTAACTCATAACATATGCTTTGCAAATCCTCCTAAAGATTTTATACCATCTTGTTCCAGTCTGAATAGATACACCACATTGTAATCTTGTATATGTTACTTTAAAATTCATTGAGTAGAGGTATATCAACCTTATTAATGTTGAAACCGGAACATGAAAACTTTCAAAAACTAGAATTTATAAACACAGATATACTTGCCCGGAACGTTATTTTGATACATCGCCAGCGATCGTCAAAATTATGTCATATTTTTTTCTCGTTCTAAAGTCATTTTTCCGCCGCATTTCTCACATTTTTTGTTATTAAGATCTAACAACCAAAGTCTTACAGCGAAGTTTATTGCCTTTTCTTCGGTTTCTGTTTCTTTTGCAATTTCAAAGGCTTTGGTAAGAATACGAGCTTATTAAAAAAATTAATAAATATAATTTAAAAAAAAATTGTGGTCGAACTTGTTCCCCCCAAAAGCAGAATATGACCCATATATTAAACTAGGATCAAAAATAATCACTAATGAATGGAAAGGTTATAGGCGATGTGATCAACATTTTAATTCTTATTATACAGTCAACTAAGTGTTAAATTTAAAAATAAAATAGTTGAACCCCATATTAATACAATTGAAGGGAAACATGTCAGCGATAAAAATAAATATTCCAAAGAGGTACAGAACACAAGAATTTGTTATGCTATCAAATTCGGTATATGATGAAAATTGAGGTCTATTTTCATATTTGCACAAATATTTATTAAGTTAAGTGGGAAAATAATAGCGCTTTTTGAAAGTCATTAATTTATTTTTTTAGCCCTTGTTATGCAAGATAAAAAAAGAAACAAAATTATTAGTTTAATAGAAAACAAAACAAGATCTCGTTTGTGTAGCAAATGTTTAAATAAAATTTCTTATAAATATGAGTTAATGGGTCGTTGTCCAAGAAAAAAATGCCAGACTTACAACTCAATATGAAAATACAGTGGTATTAAAACAACAAAGAGTCTTTTAATTATGGAGGGTATTGTTGGTGGATTTACACTCAAGCAAACAAGTAAAGTTTATGAATGTGATCGTAAAACAGTAAAGAATTGTATGAAACACTTAATATTTGTTTTTGAGAACTTTTTGATAAAAGAGAATTTAAATAAATTAGGCGGGACGGGAATTGTCGTTGAGATAGATGAATCGAAACTAGGATCTCGAAAATATAACCGCGGACACGTGGTCGAAGGAGTATGGGTTGTAGGCCTGGTGGAAAGAACCAGCCAAAGAAAGATTCGCCCTTTCCCAGAGATTAACAGAAACAGTGAAACCATTAATAAAAATATCGAAGAAAATATTGCTGTTGGTTCCATAATCTATACAGATAAATCGCGCGGATATCTAGGTATTGATAAAAATAGAAAAAACACTTTACAGTAAATCACAGTCTTCATTTCGTTGACCCAGTAAGTGGTGTCTACACAAATACTATTGAAGGAAATTGGTGTGCAATTAAAAGATTGTGTCCACCAAACTTTCGTAGAAGAGTTTACGTTGATTTCTACTTAAAATTATTTGTTTTACTGTGGAAATATAGCAATAGCTTAATTAATGAAATATATAATGAAATAGTTTTAATTATTATAATTTTTTGGTTTTTATCATTTTTATATTTTATCCTACTTTTTTTATCTCTAATTACAAGGGTTAAAAAAATAAAAGACTTTCAAAAAGCGCTAATAATATACCCAGCCTCCTATTTATTATAATAAATTTTATTTTTCTTTCTTTTTTTTATTTTCCAAAAACAAGGGTGTTTTTTATCTTAATTCTATTTAAATAGCAAAAAACGATCGCGAACGATCTTAATTCCATGAATTTGTCTTTATTTTGATTTTTTTTTCTTTAAACAACGTTCTAAGAACGTTTACTATGTTAAACGGCCAATTAAACTATTTTTTTAGTAAAAAATTAATTTCTTTTTATGGGAGGTGGAGTCGCAGGATTTGCCTAAAACGTGTATAAATATAAAAATAAAAAAAATTACCCCTATTTTGAAATTTCTAAAAAAACACCACATTTAACAGTAATAAATTAAAAAAAAAACATTTTTCAATTATAATTAAATATAAAATAATTTAGGTGTCGATCGACATAATTATTATATAACAGTCTAACAAGAACAACCCATTTAATGACAAACTTTTTTATGACATTTGACAAATTAAACATTATTTTCGAACAGGCAGCTGTTAATTTCGTCTTTTATACAACCTGTTCACTGTGTGGGCAATTATGTACTATTTATATTACAAAGGAATATAAAAGATGCAACTGGAATGAGTGTAGGAAAAGAGAACTCCTATTTTTAAATAACGTTTTTTTCAATAGTAAGATTGAAAGATTGGTGATTTTAAAAATCATTGAACTTTGGTGTGAAGGAATACACATAAAAACCATTGCTAATGTTTAAAAATAAGTTGAAAGTTTGTTGGAAATACACTGCTCAAAATGGGTGAAAACCTAATAAAGAATTATTACAAAACTCTGCATAAAATAGGCGGAGATGAAATAATTGTAGAAATAGACGAATCGAAATTCGGAAAAAAAATACCACAAATAAAACCACGTAGATGGGGTATGGGTGTAAGAATCGTAAAGAGAACAGTTGAAAGAAAAATTATTCTTTGTAAAGAGGATAAATGAGACAAAGACACCTTGATGTCTAAAATGAAGGATTATATTAATCCAAATTCGAAAATATTTACTGATGGATGGAGAAGATATAGAACAAGTATTAAATTCTTACTACACAGTAAACTATTCAGTTGAATTTAAAAATAAAAATAATGATACACATAGAAACACAGTAAAAATAAAACTAATGTACACATATAAACACAGTTAAAAGAAACCGTCTTCAATAAAAGTAGGAATCCCTAAAAGATACAGAACAAAACTATTTATATAACGTTATCTAATTAAATATATGATAAGGAGAAAGGAAAAGGGAAATTTATTTGAAAATTTGGTTGAACCACCTGATTGGGGGGGAAATATATAAAAATTTGATTAATTAATATTATACCCATTAAAAATGATAAAACTATTTGAATTAATAAGCAGAACAGCAACAGAAACTGATTCGTTTAATTTGGCGATTCAATTGGGGCTAATAAAGGTCGAACCACGTGTTTGTATATGTGGTGGTTTTTTAAAAATAGAAAAAGGCAAGATTCGTCACGGCATAGACGGTAGGTTTCGCTGCAATAACAGAGTATGCAGAATGACCCAATCGATATTTACAAATACAATTTTTGACTATACAAAGTTAAAAATATCGACAGTATTACGGATTGTATATTTGCATTGTTTAGATGTAAAGGTAACGGATATTACGAATGAATGTGATGTCGAAGAAAAGGCAGTATATAGAATACTGAACATATACTACAACTTAGTTGATACTACCGAGTCTTCTGTATGGTTCGGAACAATAGGAGGAGAGGAAGAAGTAGCCGAAGCCGACGAAACCCATATTTGTTCTAGGAGAGACGATAGGGGTAGAATTTTAGCAGGTGAGCGATATTGGGCTATAGGGGTAATCAGCCGAACAACAAAAATGATTGCAGTTAATGTAGTGCGAACTCGCAGCAGGGATATTTGCGAAAACTTTTTATTACATAACGTAGAACTAGGGACTCACATAATGACAGATAAGTGGCGTGGATATACGAATTTAGAAGCTAACGGCTTCCAGCACAATTCCGTAAATCATAGTCTTCATTTTGTAGATCCCATTAATAGATCAATACATACACAAAATATTGAGAGGCTATGGAAATCATTGAAGAAAAAATATGTTAACAGTAATAACTTTGAAACCTTATCAAGGTATGTTAAGAGGTTCGTCTTTGACCATAATATGAATTTGAAAAATGCATCGACTAAATTAACTTTATATTCCCGAATAAATGGTTTACTTTAACTTTTTTCAGGTCAGTGATTTTTTTGTTTAAGAAATAAATAAAAAATTAAATAAAAAAATTAAATAAAAAAATTAATTAAATCCCCCCCAATCAGGCGGTATTACCGAAAATTTAATAAAATATATTTTTTAAAACCAACATGTTTTCCAGAAATTTCAAAAATAGGGGTAATTTTTTGTATTTTTATATTTATACCTGTTTTAGGCAAATCTGCGACTCATTAACTCTTTTTATGTAGAAAAATTACGAGACAAAAAACGATTTTTTGTTTCTAATCGAAAAAAATCTATCATCTTAAAACATTTTCTGTAATTGATACGAAAAATCAAACAAATCGAATTTTTTTGACAATTCATTATTTTTATGTGAATAGCCAACATTAACTATGCCAGATTGTGATACGAAAACATATTGAAAAGATGATCGGTTTTTACAAATTTGCTCATCAAAAATTTAGAAATTTTATGAATCTACGAAGTTACGTTAAATCAAATCTAATATTCTCAGACAACAGTGGATAGAATATATAAATTATTTATATCTTGTAACGACAGAGAGAAAAATATTCAAGGATTCCTTGTTTAGACATTTTCTTAATGTCACCAATCACATGATCGTCGGTAAAGATTTATATTTTATAAATGAATAAATTGAAAAGCGATTTACAAATTTATAACAAAATTCCATATAAAGATGTATATGTATAAATGACAAGGTAGTTAAAAAACATTTCTTACTTTAGATATAATGTGATGTCCCTAAGGTGGTTACCTTTAATTTCAGTTTAATGATTGTAATTTCACTAAATAGGTCATAATAATTTGGAATTGATGTTGCACTGAATAGAGAAATGGATTCTGTTGCGTCGTCAAAGATATTGATAAATCGATTACCAGGATTCAGTTTGCCAACTGATATTCTGTTAGTTAGCACGAGTTTAAAAACACGTCATATATGAGAACCAGCCAGTGCGTAAAAATTACACTTACAATACAGTCAGATTCTAACCCAACAACAAGACTTCGAATGAAGTGCAAATCGAAAAAGTGATTTATTTGACGAAACATAAAGGGCGGCTACCTTTTGATCTGTGTTAAATTAAGGTATTAAATTTTTTTTACATTCTTCTACTATTTTTTAGTATTTCAATATTTTTTACTATCCAGCAAGATCTACAATTTCAGTATTAGACTAAGTATTGTGTATAATAGTATAAATAAACACAAATTGTGGGTGTAAGACGGCTAATTGTTTAATCAGATTATATACAACTTTATTAGATGCAATGTTTTTCAATGATTTTTAAAAAAATCACAGAATAAAGATTTCTCAAAAAAAAAATTGACCCCTAATGTTTCAAATGTTATTCGTTTTACAAGTTGTGCAATCCCTGAATCCTGAAATGATTCAAAGAGATATTCTATTAGAAACTTTCAAGTATTTGGACCTACCAAAGGAAGAAATGGCTTCCAACCTGGAATTAAGACCACGGCCACGAGTAATTGGTATAATGAAAGATATCATGTTATAAAACCTGGAAGCTTGTATGCATTGGGAAGATGAAGCCAGGATTGTTGTTGAATGCTTCTTTCCAAAGGAAAAGATGGTGTCATCAAAACCAAAACAAACATGGTTACGATCTTTCGGTTGTGTTGGTAGTACAGAACCATACAAAGAGAGTTACTGGTCTATAAAAGACAAAATTCGTGTCATAATCGATGGTCTAGACAATTTCAGTAAGTTGGATGATTTTAAAGAAATATGGAAAGTTATGAAAAAATGTGTGTCCGACACTTCCGCTCTAAACAAAGATACGGATCCGAAAGAATGTTCTAACCACATGATACTTCTTGATGCAATTAAGAAGCTGGGGGAAAAGAGGACTTGTGTTGATTGGAAAAGTTTAACAAAAGTCATAAAACTATTAATTGATGATACAATAAAAATAGTAAGATTCCCGTGCCTCTTTTACACCTCTGTCTGTAACCTTTTTCTATTGGATTGTCTGCTAGCAAGATTTCTAGTGGAAAACAAAGAAAATTTGAAGAGGGTAAAGTTCTTCGAGTTGTATTTCGAGATAGAAGATATATTTACCAGGATTGAAAACGAATCACCTCAATTACAACATCATAACTATCTATGCATAATGGAATTTATCAATAAATTGATAGGCGGTCAAATAGACAATGCTCTGTTCGATTTTGACGACAAAATTCCGTTCAAATGTTTACCATACAAAAAATATTTTAATAACAAAGGAATTAGTTATTTTTTAAACACTTTATCTGACTCAAAGTGTGAATTGATCAGATTCTTGATATTCAGAGCTCAAATTGCAACTATTCTTAATAATAGAAGTATTTATAAACTTCAGTATGCACAGGAATGTTTACGTTGAAGAAGGAGGGTTGATTAAATTGGTTAAATAAACAATTTGAATTGATTTGTAATAAAATCTACTATTTTTACCTCCTCTTTCATCACTTTTACACACATCCTCACTACAAAAAAAATTAAAATCTTTTTAGTTCAAATTTTAATTTTCCTATTTATATATCCTTTGAAGGTGTGTTGATTTTTGATTGATTTTCTTACAATGCTAACTTGGAAATGACTTTTAATATTCAACTATGTCACAAATAGAGAAAAGATTTTGCTATTTCGGTGATAAATAGAACAGAATGATCAGTATTAAGATTATGTATTTATGGTTGACTCGTGATTTACGAATATCTTTTGTCGATCTTTGTGTTTGAGGTAGGTGATGTGTAATTAGCCAAAAATTGATATTATAGGCTGGTAAAGTCAAGTTTCTATACATTCTAGCATTATAACACAGTAGTTTTATAAACATTTAAAACAATAAAAAGTTCAAACGTATGTAGTAACATTTAGATGATGAAGTCAGTTTTGTTTATAAAGCTGTTATCGCATAAAACGATAATCGATAGGCATTTTGGTTCGTTTATAACTAATAAGGATATTTATTTTCTTTACTGTTCTATTATGTCATAAATTAAAGTCCCTTGTTTTGGCACGTTGGATTTGGGGGATGAAAAACTTTGCGTATCCATTAAACATCTAAACGTTAATTTTTCTAGTTATTATATTACAAGTAAGCAGAAACGAAATGAAAAAGATACAGCATATACAAACCAATGTCAAAAAAACAACTTGTACAGTTATAGAAAATATTATTTAAAACTACTGGAAATTCCAAAAAAATAATTTTATATTGTCAAAATAGACCTGGGTCATCTTTTTGATTAGAAATACGATGAAGCATTGTTAAATTATATGAATATTAATATACAAAATAAAATAAAATGTCTGTCGAGATTTTTTTTTGATTTACAAGACTCTATTACTTAGCATATCAGGAAGAGGGTATAACGAAAGGATTTAATTACTAGGAAATTGACAAATCATATATTTTATTACTAATTTTGAATTTTTTTTTAACACATATCAGTCATATTAGCTCACAAAACAGCTGGCCTCAGCAATTTATTTGAAAATATAAACATTCAATCATCCAAAAAATACATGGAAAATTGTTGAGAATCATAAATTTTTTCATAAAATGTTTACTTGATTTCAAACAATTAAAAAATACCGAGCGTTTCATTTGGATATTTTTTTCTATAGAAAATAAACACAGTGATTGACCTATATTGTTAAATCTAATTATGGGATGGTTTAATAACCAATGTATATATAATATCAAGTAATAAGTAGATAACTTGTCATGAATTGTATATTTATATTATATATTTTTCTATTTTTCATGAATCCACCTTATCTTACTATTTCTGTTGTTTAAAAATTGTAGTTTTTTTTCAAATCTTATAATTTTCACGACTATAATGCTATTTCAGTTAAAATCGGAAATTTGTACATATTTGTCTCCACATTTTCAAAGTAGACTTTGACGGAAAAATGGAATATTTTTTGTTGTTTAAACAGTATACCTTTTCGTTAACATTCATTCTACTATATATACATTTCTTTTAAATATATGTATTTGTGCTGGGTCTGTGTAGTTGAATTTTATGTTTACTTAATATGAAGCTTTCTCACATTATGTGAGGCTTCGTGAATATTGGAATGTACTAGATAACCAACAACAATAATTCCTATTTATGTTACAACCTGTCTACAAAAATATATTTTTTTGGTTTATATTATTTCTACTTTGAAAAATCACTAACATTCGAAATCCTTCTACATTCTATGCACTTATATTACAACACTTTATAACCAAATTTGTTTTCTATGTTTCAGTTTGGATCATCAAACCCATTTATATTGATTTCCCAACAATGTTTAAAGTAAGTATAATTAACAGACACAATATAGATGCTGTATTTTTGATAAATGTTCTAATATTTGAGATAAATAAAAGCTTTGGTTGAAGTTTCACATGCTGTCCGTATTTTAAGATGCTAAATAAATACAAATTAGCCCATTTTCAAATGCTCCGTCGAACCGAACGGAAAAAAAGAACTACACCAAGAATATAGCAACAAACCGAACCTCTCCTTACAACGAAAGCTATGCACAACATGCCCTTCAAAAATAAAACGCCGTGACAATCTCAACAGCATGCGCTGCATAAAAGCAACATGTGGCAAAACTGAACCAATCTAAAAATAAAAACCATAAAAAATTCAAAATACGGATTAACTGGAACACTAATACTTCTCCATTTTATTTCCAGTGGACTGAAAACAAAACAAATTAAAGAATTAACAGGCGTTTCAAAATCGACAATCTGGATAATGCCACGGACATTTAAAACGGAACTAAGGAAAATGTTCTGGTCAACAAATCCTAAATTAGAGGTGGTGGAGTGATTTTGGAGATCGACGAATTAAAATTTTTAAAGGCAAATACCAAGGCGCCGACGGTGTTTGGTATTGTAGAAAGAACATTAGAAATGCGAAAACTATACTTTATAGTAAAAAATCGAAAACGTACAATAATTAACAATAATTTCAAAAAAATTGCTGTGCAGGGCAGTATACAATATAGTGACATCTGGCGGGGACATAAAGGCCTGAGAAACACAGGACAGAATTACTACACTGTTAATCACAGTAGACATTTTGTTGATCCAATAATGTTAGTTCATACTAACACGATTGAAGGAAGCTGGTCTGCGTTAAAGACAGAAATACCAAAGCGGTATAGAACAAAGAAAGGATAGGAATGTTTTTGATGTTCGTTATGATTAAGCGGAACTTTAACTGTTAAGTGTTTAACTATATTATTGCAAACGTTAAATAACACTAAAAATTGAATTTTTAAAAAAAAAGTAAATTTAAATGTTTTTCACTTCCACTAAAAAAAAAGGGGTAAAAAAATATTTACAATAAAAAAAATCCAGACCCGGCTCTATTAATGGATCTAATTGTACAAAAATTTTATCAAAAAAATGCTCCTGTCTTATAGGCAAAATTCCATATATCTCACAACATTGCCCTATTTTGCAATTCGGCTTTGCTGGAAGGGTAACTGATACTGAAATTAGTTTCTCCTTATGAAAGTATGTGAAAGATGATCTTTATTATCCTATAACCTAGTGTTATACATTTTTTGTCGTGCTACTGGAATCAATGCCATAAAATGTTAATAGTAAATGTTAAAGTATGTTACGGACAAAATAATGAAAGGAAGTTTGTAGCAAGAAAATCAAGTCTTTTTCAATGAACGAGGTTTCGATTATATTGACAGGATAAATAATAATTTATATCACGATTCGATAAAAATAAATTCATATCAAATATTATTTTTATTTTATCTGAAAAATGTGTAAAATCAAATCAGAGAGTTTAAATGCCATCATAACCAATGTACAAAATAATAGAGAAAAGTTCGTAAATTATCAAGGAAAGAAATAAAATGATTATTTTTAAGATTCCTGGACATCTACCGTCTTTTTACTTCACTGATTTTTTTTGTGAGTTAATAACGAAAAAAACTTTTTTATGTCGCCTTTAAAGGAAACTGTAATCTACCTTGTTAGTTGTTCATATCGGAAGTAACGTTGCTGATTTCATAATTTTTATGATAATTTATTTTTAATTTAGTTATTTTTGAGACACTGTAATAAAAAGTGATTTAATACTTCTGTATTTCTTAGAAACAGGATAAAATAAAAAAAGTTAAAACATAGTCCTATGTTATATTTGTTTTCTGAATTTATTCGTTAATATTGTCGTGTTTTCTTTGTATTGCATCTCGGCTATTCAGGTCATAACGTAATAAACTTATTGAAGGTAAACAGGGTTTAGCTAACCGTCAAGTCTAATTTTATGTTGTAAATCTTTTTAAAATTGATCCTTTTCTATTATATCTATATATATATTTTCCTCAACCTGACTATTCAAATAGAAATAGAGTTCGAGTTGCATCAATTTTTGGCTTCAGGATTTCAGCAATGATTTAGAATCACAAATTTTAAGATATTATAAAATATTATACGATAAGCAAAATTAAAAATACATCGGTTTATTAATTATCTGTAGTAGGTAATCTACGTATGAAATTTATTCAAACCGATATAAAACAATTCAAAGATAATTATTTTTTTAAATGTCAAACAGATGCGAAATGTATTTTACGAACATATCTTTTTTTTTTAGTTTTATTTGAATACTTATATCACTCTTCCTAAAAAATATCAACAGGCGGCGTTTATTTATAAGAACGGTACCTATTTCTATTGATTTAATCCGAACTTCGAATGTTTTATAAATAAAGCTCGAAAGACTTTTTGTAAAACAAGGAACATAACCATAACTTCCTTTTATTCAAACTATACACGGTTTAGTGAGAGACTTTTTTAGATCACATTTCAGAGATTTTACCCTTCTTCGTCAGATAATTAAAAGAGAACTTGGGTTAACAATATGATATAAAAGCTAATATAAAGATAATCTGATTGCAGGCTGTGAGTAAAATGTGACTATAAATAAATGAGATAGGAGAGAAACGCACGGGATTATAACAACCATCGCAAAATATAATACGAAATTGCTTTATAAAAAAATAAAACCAAAATTTCATTTCTATTTTTTGTTTCGCATGTACGGGATGCGGCAACTATCGCAATAAAAGTTTTGAATTATCATTTAAAGACCGGTCAAAGACTTACAAATAAGATATCACTAAACACAACATTATGATAGAAGTAAAGAAAAGATAGATAAGTAGAAACTCTAAAAAATCGACGAAAGTTGAAACAAAAATGGAGGTTGATATAATTTCGCAATGATGAAGTTTGGTTATACGATGGGATACAAAACATAACATTAAAAAATAGTAGTTAAAGAAACATTAATATTTATAATCAATTCATACGAAGACAGGAAAACATAAAAAATATTAAGGATATAAAATGTATAGAAGAATTCTTATAAGCATATTTGTAATCCATCTACATTTTTTACAACTTTTTTTCTGGTAAATACGAACATGTAGTTAGACATGTTCTATTTTAAAATCAAAGTTCTCAAAAGATAGAGAGTTGAAAAATATGACTATTTTTATCTGTATCGAATATTTTAAAGACTCGTTAATTATAAAACCGGACGCATTCTAGTACCACAGGGGGGTGAAAAAAATAAATAATTAATTAAATAACCCATGACTATTTTTAAAATTTGTAACACGAATAATTGATGAAGAAAAGGCACATGAGTGAGGATCAGAATTGCGATTATACCCTCACCACCTAGTATATGTTTATCCCACGGCTATACATGTTTAATAGACCACAGTAAGCAAAGACATGGGTTTTCGTGTGTTTCTCGATCTAATAATAAGACTTGAAGTTGACGATTTAATTCTGTCTTTTGTAATTTTTTACGCTACAGTAGATTCCTAAAGTTAATTTATTGTTACGCCTTAAGGTTTACAGTAGAGGAAACTAAAGCAAATGTGGAAGTATCAGGTAGTACAGTCGTAACGTACAACAAAAAAAACCGCGAAAAAATAAGCAGCAGTTACGAAACAACCAGGCATAACAGAAAATTGCGAAGGGATGGTTTTACGGTTGAGATTGCCGAGGCTCATTTTTTTCCAGCAAGCGAAGAATTGGCAGAAGGTTCGTTGGTAAATCTTATTGGATTGTAGCTGGCCTTTGTAGAGAAACAAACGACGTGGTTTTTGAGATAACAATTGCGAGAAATTCGATATTTTTATCGAGACTAATAATAAACAACGTTGATAGAGGTACACGAATAATCACTGATGGGTGGAGATGGTATATCTCTTTAAGTGGGTCAGGGCATATACACAACACAGTCAATCATTCAGTGGAGTTTTATCTGCAGTGGATGTAATCTTGCATACAAATATAATAAAAAGACTTTAGAGGGGTTTGAGAGACAAAATATCTATGGGATCTGGAGTAGACGATCTTAAAATGTATATTATAATTTTATACTGAACAGGAGCCTAAATAATTTTGATAGTATTGAAATATTTGATTATTTAGTTCGTTTACTGGTTTTTAAATATTAATTAAAATTTAATTATTTATTTTTACCCCCATTATCAGAATGCTACCGTTTACTTTTTTTTGGGGGAGATATCGATCGCAATTTATGATTTAGTAAACCAAAATAAATAAATAATTTTATCATGTCTTTATTTTCATCGCATGTTCTAATTTTTATCTTTTATAAGGCAGCCTCATAAAAAGATATGAATAAAAGACTTTGATCGAGGAAACAGAAACAGAAAAAAATTCTTTTTCATATGCCCATTCTATCGGGTTATTAAATACAAATAAAAGATTAAAACGTATTGTAATCTAATGTTCCAGTCAATTAATTTGGATAAAGTAAAAACAGACATGAATTCAAAGGGAGATATAAATGTGGGCAAACTTCATACAGGAAAATTATTTCATTTTTCAGCAATACGATTTTTAAAGGAGGTCATATCAGCATGAAAACCTTCATTGACATTTTATATGCATACTGTGAGAAGAAAAGTTTCTCTGAAATAATTTTAGAATCAAATATTTCAAAAATACATCCTTGTTTATGGGAAAAAAAGCTTGTGATTTCGTAATAGAGTTAGCCCATCTTATTATTTGAAAAACTAGGAGCTGATGACGAGTTTATTGAATCTCTGTTATACAAAAGAAATCCACCGTTGGTTGGGTACTTTTGGAACAAAGAATCT
>CAUVYK010000411.1:32500-55000 GCA_963556175.1 Tipula confusa | reverse complement strand
GCATATTTAATTTGAAAAATTCAATTTAATATTTCCAGTTATTTTATACGACATTAAAAAATTTTAAATGATTGTTTATATTTAATTTTTATAATTTTACTATTTATTTTATCTCATTATTTAGAATTAAGTGAAATTTTAAATTGGGAAAATTCGATTAGAGGAATATCATTTTGATGTAAAAATTTGGCCTAAGTTTTGATATTAACAACATTTTTTGAAGTACCCACAATCAATATATATGCTGAGAACATTGGGCGCTGATCAAACCCTTTGCAGAATGAGAAAAATAACATTATAGTAACAACGATTTAGTTCTTCTTTAAAGTAGTAATTTAGTGTGGTCCTAACTACTTAAATTCATTACATCTTAGATTTTTAAATCTTTAATCATTTTATATCTTGATTCAGGATCCTGAATTTTGAATTTAATCAAACAGTTTTAAGAGTAATATCTTCTTATTTTGGACCTAGCGGACTCAATGATAAAATTCAAAATGAATTAGACCATTTTGCCGTTTACAGGCATTATTTGTCTAAATACCGGTTTTACGGTATTGTTGAAATATCGAAATTACAATTCAATTTGTTTCTGTGTATTACAAGCTTTCAAAAATTTGAAAAAAATGTAGTTTAGATTTATATCAAATATATCAAATACATAAAATAATTTCTAATTGCATGAAAAATCAGGAAAGTATGCAAAATGAAAACCATGTAAAAACATAATTAAATCTCACGCTAACTATATATATATATATATATATATATATATATATATATATATATATATATATATATATATATATATATATATACATATATATATATATATATATATATATATATATATATATATATATATATATATATATATATATATATATATATATATATATTAAAAAAAAAGTATATAATTCATTATGATATAATTAATAATCCATCATAAATAAATTTGTTAAACCTGAATCAAAAATATTTTTTTGTATATTCGGCTCTTTTGTGTTTAAGATAAATAAATTGGGTTCAGAACCATACTTAGTAACGAGATTAAAACTTCGTTATCTAGAAGAAAAAGTAAATAAATGATTTCTAAACAATTTAATCAAAATTTTACAATATTTACATGAATAGAAACGAAAATCAAACGATTGTCTATAGATATATTGAGCTAAAATTGGAGATTGACACATTTAGCCAAAACCATAAGGTAGAAAATTTAAAATAAATTTACAAACATTTTCTGCGGCTGGTTAAATTTATATCGATATGCTATTCTTTATGCAAATCAAAATTAATTTTAACTTGTATGTAAATGATAAAAACTGATTTTGTATTTTACATGTAACGTGAGAAATAATTAGACTTATGTGGTATGCTTTACTATTAGGGCAGCTGCTAAATCCTTTGGATTTACCGAAATTGAGTGTTTTTGTTTAATCATATAATACAATTTATAAACTTTACTAATTAAAAAATAACTAACTCTTATTTTTGCTCAGAACTTTTCTATTCGCCATTACTGAAGACATTTGGAGTCCATCCATTTTGCTGTACAAAAACAAGGATTTTGTTCATAATTGCTTGCACTCTAAACTATAGTACTTATCAATTCTTAGACTAGACAATCATTCGGATTAAATAATAAAATCACTTTCCGTATTAGAATCATAATACAGACATCATTGTCAAACAAAAATTAGAATTTGGTCATCACAATATTGACAAGAATAATATTAATCATAGTCATACTATGGCCCTATTAGGAAGCCAGGTTAAAATTATCAAAAAGTTAAAAATGGTATCAATTACCTGTCCAAAGTGCTAGCAAAAGTATGCCATATAAATTTGGATTTATATAGGTATGAACCTGAAATCTATAGTTTATATGCAAAGTTATAATAAAATTGTCAGCCTCGCATATGAAACCATCGGCTATGCTATCAAATACATCTATTTATTATAATTAGTTTGATTCATGGCTGATATTCACCAGTGCATATTATATAAATATAATGCATTTTTACTTTTATGTATATCAAAACTGTATATATATATATATATATATATATATATATATATATATATATATATATATATATATATATATATATATATATATATATATATATATTAGGGATGTTGAACAGCGAGAGATTTATATTGGCCAACCGAAACACAAAAAAAATTGTTTCATCATCTTATAACAATAAATATGAAAATTTATTTGACATACGTATATTAAATATTTATTTACACTGAAAGAAAAATATAGATAGATGGATGTGTTAACGATGTATATACGACCGGATACCAAAATATGAAAACGCATAAATAATAATTTACAAACATAAAAATATATATTTGGTATGACAAAATCAATTATCGATTCACTTTACCAAAAAAAAAAAATAATTCATAAGCTACCTACTCGTTGTGTTCGAGAATATGATGTGAAAAATCATTTTTTTGAATTACATATATGAAAAATAAACAACATGAAACGAAAATATAAAAAAAAATAAAAA
Source organism: Tipula confusa (assembly GCA_963556175.1). NCBI lineage: Eukaryota > Metazoa > Arthropoda > Insecta > Diptera > Tipulidae > Tipula > Tipula confusa. Next base: position 52,472 of record CAUVYK010000411.1, on the reverse strand, counting down.
ATTTTACGCACAGTATTCCATCCTGCAGTTTTAAAAATACATTTTTTTGCACTTGTTGTTGGTTTTGTTTTCCCGAAACACATGCAAGTGGGTGGGTGGTGATGCATTTTTCATGTTTTTACGTTTTCTATATCCATCTATATTATTTGGTTATATGTGAATGTTTTTTGTTGCTCCTGAATACTCAAAATACAACACTCATATATGAAAGTCCATTTATTAGTATTTTCTATTTTTCGTTTTTTTTATTATTATTTACGAATATGGATTTTTATACGTACATATATAGAACTTCAAAAACCACCGTTCCCCATGTCGCTTCCAAAACCAAAAAAATCAGTTTACTTTTTGCGATGCACTTTAATGCAATTTTTAAATACAAACTAACACACACATATACGCACACACATGCACGACACATATGAATACGTCTGATTGGTGTTTTGTTGTATTGGTTTTTCGGGAAATGTATAAATTCACATTGTGTGTTATATGAAAAAATTAAAAAAAAAACATAAAAACGATGCACAAAAAATAAAAACATTCAAAAGAATGGAAAATTTGGATATTGAAAATTTACAAAAACAAAATAAAAAATTTTCAGAATTTTCATTTATTTTTTCATTATTTAACATTCAAATACGCATTGAGTATGAATCGCAAGCAATCAAACGATATCCAGCGGTGTTTGAATAAACAAAATAAGTTTCAAATTACTCGTTTTATCAATGTTGCGATTGCATATGCAGTAGTATCTGATTCTAAAATGACGAATAAGCTATTTGAAACTTTTTTGGCAATTTTTGCAATACGTATCGATCAGTTTAATAACTTATTATGATTTTTCTCATTCAAATGAAAGCTTAATCCTTCTTAAATCAGAATTAAACTTGTTTTTTTTTGTTATCATTTCAAAATTATTATTACTGTTGATTCGTGCGGCCTAATATTATCCGATGCTGGCAAATATGATATTTAGAAAACAATTTTGTATATGTATCGCTGAAAATATTAATTTAGCTGTATGAAACTTTTTAAATATTAAGTAAATAGCTTGACATTAGATGTAGTGTGAAAACAAATTAGACAATTTAGATAAAAAATATTGATCCACATGACCAAAAAATTAAAACTATGGTAAGGGAGTATCTCTTCCTACAAGTAACAGAACCAAACCTTTACGTTTTTTGATTTATTATTTAAAACCTAACTTAAAATAATGTTATATCAAAGCTTACATATTAGTAAAACTCCTGCAAGTTTCAGAAATAAATCTGTAAAAGCCTTTGTTGTGAATAGTTTTTAAGAATAAAAAAGTGATAGTATTTATTAATACTAATTTTTCAAAAATCGTAAATATAGGCGTAAAGTTATTACTTTACGCCTATATTTACGATTTTTGAAAGTTTAATTATATTTTGCAAGCGTTTCATGTGATCAGTTATGAATCACTGAGTTCTGAGATTGATAAAATTTACGATATTTAAAGTATATTCTAATCATTCTTTAATTTTATTGGTTAACTATGTAATAATTTTAAATATCAAATATTGCCTGAAAAATGTTCGATTTTAAGATACCTGTTGCTATTGTTGAAATAAAGGGTAGGCTAACTTGTACTTTCATTTTTTTCAGTTAAAGGATTTTTCTAGGTTATATTTTATATTAGATAGCCGAATGTTCTAATTTTTCAAACTTTTCGTGGTTTCTTCAAAGAAATTCGTTTCGACAAGAAAAGCAAGTTCCGGTATACCATACCTCAGAGACGGTTTGTTAATGCTTATATTCATCTTTGAAAAAATATGAACCTATTACTATATGTCGGCTTTAATTCTTCAATTAACAATGCACCTAAGAGGGCGTTTGACGGTAATGCATTGTTTTTTTAAAGATCATTAATCGATTTTTGAAAGTTCTATTTATAATATTTTTAAAAATGAATAAAGTTGGCGTTATCTGCCACAAACTAAATTAATCTATCGGCATGTTGTAAAAGTCATTTAATAATTCAATAATTCTTAAATTAAGTGAATTTTTTATGGTAACATCTTCAGATCAAGTTTTAAAATGCTTCGTAGCATATGATCTGGAGATCCAATTGAGGATAAATTTAATTGGAGTGCAATTGAGGAGCACGTGAACGAGTATAGTCACTCTCCCTAACAACGTTCATATTTTTTTCATTACTAACAGATCGAGTATTTTTCAAATCACATTAAATATTACACCAAGGCCAATATTTTTAGGTCAATTTGTGTGTCAGAAAGTGAGAGATACAATTATATTTGAGTATAAAGTTACTATTATTACGACTTTTGCCTCTTAGTACTGGGCTAGCAATAGTAGGTAAAATATGTACTTCTCTATAGTTTGCGGTTAATATTACATTTAATCTTTCGATATTTCTATCGAGTTTTAAGGAAGTGCCTTTTGTGTTTTGATTTGAAATAGTAAAGTCAGTACTTTAAAGGTGTTTTTTTTAGGAGTGTTTATTTTTAACATTATGAATAATGGGACATAAATCTACATTTCTTATTTTTACTCTAAATTTACTCTTCGAATTAATGAAAACAATTTATCACCATGTGATTATATGTATGCTTTCATTTTCTGGCTGAACTTGGCTGATTTTATTAATTTGTTGTTAAAACAATTTTTAAAATTTCATAAAATACTAATAAAACGACCAAGGAAAAATAATTTTGCGACCATAAGTCTTATAAGAATTAAGCATAATGACGAAAACATAAATTCTAATAGAATACAGTCTGCTCTACTCAACGCCAGATACCACTAAATAGAAGAAAAATGTTTTAAGAGAGCTTACAATCTTATTGTTAGTCTGCGATTAGGGGAACACAGAGAAACCAACAAAAAAAACGTTGCATACATTACCACCAATATTTAGTTTGCTGTATGTCCCCCTTCCAGTTTTTTAGGTTATATTTTTTTATCAGAATCAAAGGGGTGGTGTTTATTGGAGGGGAAGGCAGTATTTAGGGCCTTTTTTCTAAAATTCGATTTCGAATTCCAGTTTTATGAATGTATACATTTTCTTAGTGGATTTTCATTCATTCTTGTATGGTAAATTGTCAAAAGAGGTATAGTTATGTTACCATTGTTGATTTTTATTAATCGGCGAATAATTAATTATAATATGGAAACATTAGAAAATTATGAAGACATGAAAATAATTTTCAGTTATATGAAGAGCTGTATAAATTACTGTCGGCCATAACAATGCATATAAAATGACAAAATATTAAATACTGGGCTTATAAGTACTAAATTGACAAAATGTATAATCGCAAGAATCATAATCTGCAAAACTAATTCATCGTGTGATTGTTGATTAAATTTGTATTTATAATTGATAGTAATTGTAATCATTCTTAGCATCCCGTCATTCACACCCGATTACATATAATACTCTATAACAAAAAAAAAAATTATCCCCTTTCGCATTACAATGATAACACCACCCCCAACCACAAAATATTAAAATCTAATTTTTTTCACATAAAATTTTTTATTGCGATATCTCTCAATTTTGGTGGGTTAAATATAATATTCGTTGCTTTATTATAATAAAAACGTCTTTTAATGTAATAAAAGTTAGCTCGGAAATAATAATAATAACAATGTCCTTTTCTATGGGTTTTAAAGTCATATTTAAAATAAAAATTATGTTTACATAAATATGTAATAAATAATAAATTTGATTTTATTTTTAAAAATTTTCCGTTCAATATTTTTATTGTAATTTGACCAGCGGAAATTAAAAGGGCTTATTATAATATGAACAATAAATGCTATTTATATCTTAATGGTTGTATTTTAAAATTGACGGTTTATAATAGAAGCATCCATATAGGTGTGTATATATGTAAAGAATGATGTTATGTTATGTCCGCAATATAACATATTATAATATAATGATGTTATATTATTTTCTTATATATGCGTAAATATATCATAATATGCGGCCACTGAATAATTTTATTATGATTCTGCAATTTTTTTTGAATATTTTCATTTCATACGTTTGTCATCCAAGCTTTTAGCATCTTTTTTAAATATTTACAATTTTGATTTGGTTTACAGTGATATTAATTTCCTACATATTAAATTTATATAGCTCACAAAGGGCAGTTTGATTGGGTACAAAAAATAAAGTTGTTTAACGTCGTTTTACTTATATATGGTTTGTTGCCCATTTTTTGGCCAAGATGAAGTTGGTAACTGATGACTTAGGAACTCTTGCAGATAAAACCTTATTCGATAAATTTTTTTGATCAAAGTTTTTGAAGTGGTGTTCTTTTCTAAAAACTTTATAAATCAAAAACTTTTCATTAGCTTAAGTTGACTGAGTTGTTCTTTTATAAACCACATTAAAAAACGTTATTAAAAAAAGAAAACAATTTTCGGAAATATTGCTGGAAGACCGTGGTTTTTGTGTTAATGTTAAAAATATTCAATATGCCTGTATACTTCTTACAAAAAATGACTAATACACCAATTTGCACTTATTTTTGGTAGATTTCAAATTTTTTATACGTTCTAACAGGTGAATTTCAATCATAACAATATTACTATATAAAAGTATGCATAATGTACAACCAGTCTTAAACGCTGAAAAGTTATCCACAACATTCGAAAAATATTTAATATTTTTTTAATGTTTATACTTCAATCTAACTCAATCAACCAATGTAGTAAATTTAATTTGATTCGCTACACTTAAATGTTTGGCATGGTTTTGGTAGCACGGTACCCAGAAGTTAATTAAATACCCTATGTTGTCTCAATCTTTAGTTCTAGATTATTACGAACAGCCAATTGGGATACAGATTCGATTTTTTAATAAAAATTAGGCGCTTCTATTCTCACTATTTTCGTAACAACAAAACTTTTGTTTAACCATATGGTTAAATAAAGTTGGTAGGCACAAACTACTCAAATAACTCTCGTATCAAAAAAGAGTAATAACTAAGTACACCATCGGGATCTTATTAAAAAAAAAATTCGCTTAAGCATTTTACTTGTCATATAATAAATGATATTTATTATCAATATTTTAAAAATTTCGGATTGTAGAGTAGATGTCCTTTTCAATCGATTTCAGATAACCCCATACTTTGGTGAAGAACTACAAATGAATAAGAAAGCTCTATATAAATTCAAAAATATTTTGATTAATCTCATAATGGTGGTATAATAATTTTAAATTTAATTATATTTTCACAACGACGCAAACCTTGGCCCCTCTTTAAATATTATCCAATTTTCTATACGATCTCAAAACGTTGTATCCTGAAATATTATTTGCACCATCAGGAATCCGACTTTGTAACCAAGTTACGACAGAATATCAAGCTTAGCACAATTATTCATTTGATTCATTCCCTAAAGTTTCGGAAATAAACAAAATTGATGTAGTAAAAAATTAGTTTGGAATAAAATTTAACATTAGACATTTAGGCATAGATCCGGGATACTTATAACAGAACGACTCATTTGGTGTCATAGTTTAATGAGTGAATGGAGTCCAAAAAACATTTAATTTTAAATAAAAAAGATATTTTGGTGGTTCTGTTCTCAATCTAAGTGTTGGTAAAGTTTTAAGAAATTGCATTTGTTAGAACATCGTGTGGCTTCAACGGAATACTAAAATTTTAAGAATGGCAGGCCAACCGAATATAGAATAGTTCCAAATAATTTTTTTTTGGATTATCTTGGGAATTAAATGGAAAACTGAATACCACTACTGATAAAAATGATAATAATGACTAATTCCATGTAAGACTTTAGTACGAGTACACATTCCAAACATCGAGTCTCCTCTTTAAAGTGGGGAATATCAAGATAAATCATTAGTCTTATTTAATAGTATCGTGCCAAACCTAACAATCTTATAGACATAACTGGATAAATGGCGGTTAATCAATTCCATGAACACAAACCGAAGATGTTAATTGGTGGAATCCAATCATATTATGTAATAAATTGGTCGCGTCAGGCTTTAAGGTCGCCAGAGTTGGTTCTAAATAACTCTAAACAGTCCTGCCATACGATTTAAAGCAGCACGTCAAAAATTTGGCTGTACTTTGCCCACAGAACCGAATAGGAGAAAAAATAAATAAAAATATACTTAGGTAAATTTAATTTAATTTATAAAGGCAATACATTATTGACGAGTATTGCCCGTATCTATATACATACTAGGATAATATTTTTTGAATTATCTAATAATAAGGGTGATGCTTAATAGCAGAAAACTGTGTGTAACATCTTTAAAAATATGTATACACCATACAATTATTTGGGGGAAATAAACCCATAATAGGTGAATGCATTTAATCTAGCATGAAAGCACATGAAATAAAGTAACAAACAATGTTTTCAACATAAATACCGGCAAATTAATTTTATTCACATTCAACAGCATAATTCTTCAAAGGTTTTTTTTTTTAAAGGTGACGGTGTGTGTATGTTTCATGGTAAAGTTAAGTTATTTTAAATGTGATTTTTCTTTTGAATTTTCCAAAATAATTAAAAAAATATTTTTTTTGTTACATTCTTCGACGCGTTTTTAAAACAAACATAACCGTATAATAAGCGTGTGTATACCCCTTAATGTGATTTATTTTATCGATTTACATACAACTCGAAATATAATATATCCAACAAGTTTTTGTAATAATTTAAAATTTTAAATATTGAAAATATTTTATAAAATTAATTTTTAGTTTGTTATTTATATAATTTTCCATTTCTGCGTGTAAAGAAAACCTTTGGCAGCTCTACCAATTTTTAGCTGCATATATCCTTCGATTTCGATCCACTGCTTTTTTTTATAATTCTGATACACACTTATTTCATAAATTGAAATTTTATTGATTTCCTATAAGATTTCAAATAAGATGTTTGTAAACTAGTTTAACATAAAATTAGGGGAATTTACCACAAAGGAAATTAATTTAAGGTTATAGCCAACATAAAGGATCAGACGTTAAGTTTTTTTTTTATAAAATAACTCTCAACATTTGGGAGTTGATAAAATTGCGTTATAAAATCTGCCTAAGTGTCGATACCTTGAGTAACAATAAAACTTTTCCAACACAACTTGTAGACAGTAAAACATTTATTTTCCACATTTTCTTATTGTTTTCAAAATTATCTTTCGTATTTCGTTTTTGTGTTAACGTTTTCTTTTCAATAATAATAATTTTTTTTATTTATTCTCTGTATTCCCAGAACCACTTTACTTATTTATATGTGATTGTTATTATATGACTGACGTTATGTTTAATACTGTGATGAGTTATCATTTTATCTTATAATATATGTTTCATTATATAGAAACAAAAACATAAACCACTGGATCTATATGCTCGTACATATTGTTAGATTTTGTGGTATATGCTGTTAAGTTTTTGATTGCAAGGCATATATATACACACATTTACAACATATATATAGCTAAACTCGTATATATTGAGGTGATGTTCGCCATTTATGTTGTATTGTTATGTTCGATTATATCTTAAAACTTTACGTTTATTTAAAAGTTCGAACAGATGTTACTCGTTATGTTCTGTGTTATATATTTTGTGGTTCGATTAAGTTTTTCTATTTACAATAAATGTACTGTGCCGTTTGATGGTAACATTTATTTTCTGATCGGATTCTGATAAAATAAATTGTATATAAACCAGCACTTTGTCTTTTCTTGCACGTCACATAATATTAAAGTTTTAAAGACACACACAAAGTCAAGTTTTTTCTTGAAAACTTTTAATTTGTCACGTTTCATAATTTTAACTTTACATAATAATTTGACAAATTTTTGTTGCTTTTACCTAACAACCAATTTCAAGAAAACATAAAATAAAATGAAATTTATATGTTTAAATGTGAGATTTTTCGAATAGCCGAAAAATAAAATAGCCCATTAAAATGTAACCACTAAATAATAAAATATGATTTTTCTTCTTTTTCATTTCATTTTCTTATATTTGTTTGTGTGAACACATTAAAATAAAAGCTAAAATAAACATGGTTTTGTTTCAAATAAAAATAAATTAACAATTTTATATTCAAAAATTGCGATGGCCTTTTGCCTATACTATATATATATATGAATGCAACATATACAACAGTAATATATCGTTTAAAATGTATACTGGAGGATGGATAAGTTTTAATTTTATTGGAAAATCATTTTAAATTGGATGTAAGTATTATGATTGTATCGCAATGAAAATGAATTTTCAGAAAAAGCTGATTTAAATTTAACATAAGGATAATGCAAATTTTCATTATAAAAATAAGAAAATATTGCAGTATTATATTTAACATTAGTTTAAAAATAATAAGTTTAAAAAATTTTGCGAATCCTTCTAATAATTGGCTAAGAATTACAAAGCAAAATTAATGAAACTTGCATTAAAAGTTCAGCGTATAATAGTGTTTATTAGTGAGCTCTTAATATTAAATTTTTTCAATTTATTTAGCACTATTACAGCGTTAAAATGAATTCCATTAGCCTTAAAATCGCCAAAAAATACAAAATCACCCAATTAGAGTAGAGCCACATAGCTTTTCGATATCAATTTGAAAACGTGCCCAAACTACCTTGGAGTTTAAGTACGGTAGTAACTGATGTTTTATTTTTTTTTTAAATATAGTAGGGGTTGCTCCTATATAATTTAAAGTTTGAATTTGATAATATTTTATCTGACTGGTTAAAACTGGTTTCATTCTCATAAGTTATATAGGTCAATTTTTTAATTTTTTATAGGTATATTAATTACTTAAAGGACATTTCAGTAATGATATGTAGGATTTCCGGTTTTTTACACTTTGTAACCGCCAAAACAATAATCACAGTTGGTTTTTCTCCATTTAACAGATTCACACAGGTATCATTTGATTTTTTGTGTTATTGTTTACTTCATTTGTTTAAAGCGTTCAGAACAATCTTTTTTGATTGCTTACAAGAAATTCAAACCTCATTACCGCATTCCTGATTTACGCTGTTGAGCTTTTGCGATAAAAACGATAGTTTAAAAACAATAGAGTTTACAATTAGTTGCAATCAGTATAAACTTTAAAGCATTAGTTGGTTTATTGACTTGTATTCGTGCATGAAATCGTTATAAAGCAGTTTTTAAAAGAGCTTAATGGAAAATATTGGTATTTTCTAGTAAAGATTATTATAAGATTTAAGCTTTTATAATATAAGCTATTTTTTGAAGTTTCATGCAAACGATTATATGGGGGTCAGAAATTGAAATCGTATCCTTCGCTGCCTGAAGTTTCTGTTTTTAATGTAAATGACATATTGTTCTTAATTTTATTATTTTATATATTTTATATATAATTAGTTATAATAAAGTCAAAGTTTTCTAACCGATAAATATTTAGAATCATCTCCGAATATAGCTGGAGAAAAGTTCTACGTTTCTTAAAACTAACTATTGCTTAAATTGCCTTATTTTGTAGACGTTGTAGTACCTGAAAGAATATTTACATATAGTGAGACCAACTCAATCGATAAAAATAGTTAAACTTGTTGTCATTTGTGATTATATAAATTTCCGTATGATTTTAGAAAATTCATCTGAACCAAACCCTAATGCTCCAAAAAAACGGCAAGAAATTAGACTTTTTTGTATTACTTTTCTTTGCGTTAAACATAGCCATATCTATAGCATTGATCTGTTTATGTGACTGTATTAGCTGCAATAAGTTATGAAGCGTTCTTTTGAGAGAAAGCCAAATTAAATCGGTAATATTAATAAAAAATCAGTGAACCCATAATAATATTGATTTTAGAGTTGTTTTATTTGAGGAAAAAACGCAGCAAAGCACTTTCCAGATAGTTTACTAACCATAAGATAATATAAAGCTTTTCAAGGTCAATACAATCAAATACTTTTATAAGATCAAAGAACAAAACTCCAACTTTACTCTCAATTTTTTAATCATGTACATTAAGTGATTTTTAAAATCTTAAAATTTTCCAGAAGATGTTTTCATCAATTGCAATTCCTTTGTGAACTTTACTAAAAAAATTTTAAACTATTCTAAAATCTTAATTTAACTAGAGACAATTATATTACCACCACACTTAAGGTAAGATGTTAAAAATACTTAAAAAGAGATGAGTATTTCGACGCCCAGAATAAATATAATAAATAAAAAATACAAACCACAACCAAGATTTTATATATTTTGCTCAAAAGAGCATTGGCTCAAAAGAGCTTTCCATCTTAAACAAATATGGCCAAATTGCTTTAAAGAAAATTTCAAGTAAACGTCTTGGTGGTTCTAAAAATGTTCTTTATTGCAGAATGCTTAATGCAGTTTTTAAATGATTGATTAGCTCCAGTTTGTTATAGCTGATTATATCATATTGAAACCTACTTTTTGGGTAGATTAAAATTGACGACTACTTTTACAAATTTTCTATATTAAAACTATCGCAAAAACTAAAAGATAGGTTATATTACAGTATAAACATTTTGTCATCTCAGTTTGTTGTAAGCGTATAGATATTTTTAGGATACATTCGTTTGGTTGCATAAGAAACAAAATTTACAAATATTAACGTACCAGTTTTGGTTCAGTCATAGGAAATAAAGTTAAAAAACCAGTAAAATCTAGTTTAAATTACAAATATCCACAATATATGATATCTCTAATTTTCCATTATATTTTCTAAAACCGCGAAAATATGTTCATAATTTATATTTTCCTATATCGCGATACGTATACACCTAAGTGATTATCAAGGTTTTTTTTATTTATTTATTTTTTATAAAGTAGATACCACCACCTCCACCTTTCCGTGCGATTTTTACTTTTTATTTGTATGTTTGTTTAAGCATTGTGACATATGATGAAGTTTATTAGTTGTGAGACGTCGTTTGTTTATTATGATAATATAAAGATAAACGTATCACAAAACAACATATGGCCTATAGCTTTATTAGACAAGTGCAAAGTATAATTTTGGTGGATTGTTATTTGAAATTATTGTTTAAAGATAAAAATATTTTCGTCAATACATCAAATTAAATTTATTAAAAAACACTTGTTGTAAACTGACGACAATACTATACACAAGTAGAGTTTTACCTGAATCTATGTATACAACTATGTGCTCATCTATATGCCAAACGATTTTCTTCAGATTTACTTTTAATTCCTTTAATTTATATAGTTTAACATTTTTTTTTTTTTTTTCCGAGATGTGAGTGAAGGACAACAACTTTTTTACCCTCATTTTAATCCGATATGCTACAAATTGTCATTGGTCGTATAACCAAAAAAGAAATATTAAAGATTACAATAAATTTAAGTTTTTTTATTTAGTTTTGTTTTAATTTTAAATTTTTTGTGTGTAATTTGAAGGATCTTTTCCAATTCATAAATTTACTTTTTATAGATATTATATGTTTTGAAGTCCAAACAAAGCTGTATTATATAATCATACGATGGATTAATTTAAATGACCAACACCAAAACTAAGGACATCTTAAACGATTATAAGAAGGGTATATAATTTTTGCTATATGTTATAGTTTTCTATATCGATTTAACCTAATAATTGAACGCACTTATATCCTAACATTACACACATTTAATAGGTTAATGGGATAAAAAAATTTAGACATTATGTTGGTCTCCCCCTTTTTATGTATTGAAAAAAAAATGTGTACGACTCTTTCGCATTGTAAGATTTCTTTTTAACTATATATATTTAGTTTGTTGGCTTCTTTTCTTTTTGTGGTCGCACAGCATGACAATCTTTATAAACAACGGATTGTACTTAAATACTTTATGGTTTTTGTGTTTATATTTTGTTTTTAAATAAGACGAAATAATAAACTTCTTAAAATGTTTATTATAATTTATAATACAACCAACAAACCTATTCATAATAATCGTCTTAATTTTAACAACGGCGAAACAACCTTAAAAATATGTTTAGGTATAAAAACGCGATCTAATTTTGTTGTTGTTGTCAATTTTTTTTTTTTTTATGAAAATAAAAACATAAATTAAATTGGTTGATAAGATAATATTTTATTGATTTATATATTATACATTATATAAAAAAAAATATATTTTATTGATTTGAAGATAAGACTACTAATCGAACCAAACATTTCTAATATCAAAAGAAAAAGGGATGGTAGATAAGCGATTATGATGTATAGATAAAAAAATCAATGTGGAATAAGTATCGATGTTTATTCCTTTGAATTAATTATATCGTTTGAGTGGATATTACTTATCCCAATATGGTGTTGTGGGTGAATAGGTGAGCATATGGATTTATAACTTTTCCAAAGAATAAATTAAAATGTTTGAATTTTATTTTCATGTTCATGTTTACATGTGAGTGTGGCATAATATGATTACTCATTATATATAGTTTATCGATAGGCAATTAGTATACTTTAAAATGTTGGGAACTAGTATAAATATAGATAATAATTTTTAAACTTTTGACTACAACTTTTCTTATTGGTGTCATGCAAATTTTGTAAATTATTTACACAATATTTTATTCTATTTGTTTAAGTTACTCAGCTTCTCCACACTGTTTTGCTTGTATATATATATATATATATATATATATATATATATATATATATATATATATATATATATATATATATATATATATATATATATATAAATATATATATATATATATATATATATATATATATATATATATTTTTGAAATAACTATCGTTAAGATTATATCAAAATTAAGTAGTAGGCATAATATTTGTTTGAAAGTGGAATTTTAGATTTTCAAGAAAATTAAATTCGTACATGCCTCGTAAAGTAACCAAAAACATCTTTAATATTTGCTTTTTGTAAAAGTTGATGAAACGCGGTTAATTCGCAGAGCTACCACCGGAATTTCTTAAGTAAACAGATTATTTTGTCGGTTTTATTTCGGCTGTAAAATAATTTCTTTGAGTCATTGTGGCCTTTTATCACAAAATTGTCTTATGGTGTATGCTTTAATCAACTTAACTCACTATAAACGATCTCAACCAAATTATTTATTGCAATATCTGCATACTTTGTTCTACCATAAAAGAGATTAGCTGTGCTAAATAACATCGTAGATTATTTTGTAGCTGGTGCATATGTGATACTTATGCCGCACAAACATCAAGACAAGTTTAGTCAAGTAGCATAAAATAATCAATATTTATTTTAAAAAGGGAAAGTAATTTTACAAAGGGCCATATTGGATTGTTTAACCGAAACGAGGGACATATCTTTTGAAATCGGGAAAAACCCGAATTAATTATAAAACGTTCTTCAACCGAATTTTCACCGAAAAAAAATATTGTTTCAATGGAATTTTATTACTTTAGTTTCTTTTAAAAGCAATATTAACACAGTAATTAAAAAAATCCGATTGAATTCCAAAATACAAACTTTTATAAAGTATGATTTTTGACAGTTGGAAATATAAAAGTATAATAACCGAATTCAAACGCCCAATATTATTAATTAAATTGCATTTATTAATAGTATAGTAAAACTATTAAAATAATTAGTCGATTGAAAGCGTATTCGGATGCACTTTTAAAATAGAAATATTGTTTGTAAGACAAAAAAAGATTTAAAAAAGCACCTAAGTTGATAAAACTTTAACTATACTGAAGCTTTTTTTATTTTTGGTACAGTTTTACAATCTAACTAAATTACATGCCAAATTACATATTTATTAAAATGTTTGATGACCATCAAACCAGTTAACATCAAAATAGCATAAAAGTTATCCTTATTCAATGACTACAAGCTTATTTATTTTATTATGTTTATAATTTGATGTGGAGTTATTGTATATAGGCATAACTCATGTATTCTCATGTACAATATAAATCAGATATTCAAATAATTCTATACATGTTCTAGAACCTACTTTTATTCATTCTCAATAAGGCCATGTCTAATTAGACTCCCTAAGACATATTAGCAATTTGGGAAATTATTTAGATGTATGACTTTGTGTTCTTTGAAAATCTTTTCCTGTCTGTAAGTTTCCTTTCAGTTCATTTACTAACACATTTCCAATGGTTTCATTTTATTTTAGGAACAAGATAGTTCAATTACATATAGGACTTTAATAATTTTTATATACGTGATAATATCATACATTTTCATTTACATCATATATTAAGATACATTTTAAATATTATTCATATATATATATATATATATATATATATATATATATATATATATATATATATATATATATATATCTACAATGATGTATAACATATGTCTAAGATTTACATATTATCAGTTCTAATATATAATGTTTACACATTCCCAAAATATAAAATGTAACTTACACTAATTAAATAGCAATTATCCATAAATAAACAAAACAATTATCCTTTTATAGATTTATGCTATTAAGAAAATCTATTATTATAAACTTTTAATATATACATATAACTATTTATTATGTATATACATATCGTAAACATAAATATGTATGTTATAGTTAGTTATATTTAGTAGAGTTATCATAAGAAAATCTAAATTGCATATACAAGAAAAATAAATAGTTTTCTTCTATATTAAATAAAAAGTTACTTTATTATGTTAGTTTCCTTATTAATTTAATAATACATATATATACATTTATAATAAACATAATATCGATTTTTGGTAAAAGCCAAACTATTGTTAGATGCACATTATTTTGTATCAATTTTAAAGATTTAAAGTTAAAATTGAAATTAATACTTTAAAATTGTTGATCTAGAATGGAAATTTATTATGATTTATTTTATAAATTGATCTAATACATAGACTGTGATGAGTTCTATAAGTGGTAAGTGTTTTAATTATTTTGATTAATAATCGTAAATAAATAACTTTGCAATTATTTAAGTCAACAACAATTCATTTAATATTCTTAATTTATAATATGAAATAAATGGAGTTGTTGTGGTTTCAAGAATTTAGTATAGTTGTTGTTGTCAATAACTGGTTAAACTAATAAGTTCTAAGCTTGTTGAATATTTTGAATTACGTTAGGTGGCTGAGCTTAGTAAGCACAGTGCTAGAAATCAGCTTATAGTTTATTCATTCAAGACACGTGTGGAATTAAGTAGTTGTTGTCAATAACTGTGGAATTATTAGATTTATTATTTATAAATATTTTTATAAATAAAAAGGTTCATCGAGGGCGGATAGGTCTAATAAGTAATAGTATATAATTCTCAAGTATTCTAATTTATAATTGAATTGCACTTTTTTTTCGGTTGTTGTATCCTTGTGACAGTACTTGGTTACTTTAATAATTCATAATTTGTAATTATTGAGATCAGCAATATGGCTTTACATTGCAATATTATTAAATAAGAATTTAATTACATAATTCGATTTTTTTTAAATAAAAAATAATTTTGCGGCTAAAACTATGGTTATATAGTTAAGAAATGTACTACAATTGATACTTACAGATTGTAATCATTATTAAATTGTCATTTATAGAAGGTTTTCAAAGTGGTTGTTGTCAATAAATGTTTAACTTACCAAGTGATACTTCTTTATATTGACAAATTGAAAATGGAGCATAATTTAGCTGATAATATTCTAAAAATTAATTAATAATATTTTAATAATCTACAGAATTAATGATATGTATATTAATTTAAATCTTAATTGAAATTTTCACCATTCATTAGTTTATCTATGTGAAACAAACATTCAAATAAAGGTTTTGAAAGTTGATATATTTCCCTTGATCTAGCGATTGTATAATTAGGGATTTTTATTCGGAGGCAGAAAATGCAAAATTAGCCATCTATATGGGTTTTATCTGTAGATGACATGGTTTATTACCAGTAAAAGCTTCTCATAGTGAACGAGCAAAGAGGTAATTTTTAATGTATTTCGTTTGACCATGCGGACCCATGAACATTTGATTTCTAAAGTGTTGGGTCAGATTAAAAAATTCACACCACCTTTGGTTACTATAGATCCATTATGGTAGATAGATATCAGGGTTTTATAGCTACCTACATATATATTGCGTTAAACACATTCAATTGCTTCAAAAGTTGCAATTGTACTATACAAATTCAGTGAACTTACGAATATATTTTGTTAAAAGTTAAATTGCTCCGATTTTCACATCCTTAAACGATTCGATTTTTAATAATTGTGAAAGTATCTCGAAAGGAATGCCAAAGTTTAATAATTTAGCTATAGGTATGTTTATGACCTAAATAAACTTCTGATCTTCTATCAGAATTAAAAGATTTAAATGTGGTTTACTTCAGTTTTACTGTTATAAACTATTAATAACTATTAATTTATAATAGCCATTTTAATTTATAAAATTATATTCAGATAAACCACTGTAGTAATACAAGAAGTTTAAGTTTTTTTTGCCTGTGCGCACAAAGATTATAATTTGCCTGTTCTGTTAATAGAAAAAGGATATACTATATCACAGGATATATATATATATATATATATATATATATATATATATATATATATATATATATATATATATATATATATATCTACCGTAAGAATGCCACACTCAACGAGACCTTTTGAACCACTTGTAACTAATTTATAAAAATTGCTGTAACTTAAGTCATTAAATTTATAATTTTTAATTTTTTTATAAGTTCACAAAAAAGGCCTAGCTTCTTATTGACAGTGTAACTGTTAATATTTTAATTTGAAATTTGTTATTTAAATTCAATCGAATTACATAAAACCATCATTTTCCTAGGGATCGTTTTATTAACTATAATTTTCTAGAGGAAAATCTAAATAAATTATTTGACTTAAAAGCTCAGTATAACTCACACATAAAATTATGATTCAAAGTAGTTTACCTTTTTAAATCTGAAATATCTGGTTTAACTTGTGAAAACATTTTGAAATATGGCTTTTGTTCTCCAACGCAATAGTTCAACAGTTTTTAAATACTCTACATTAGGTGATCAGTCTTCCAAATTATATTCACATTCCATTTATAAGTACCATCACTTATGCCACCAAAAATCATAAATTTGCCTCTGTGAAAAAGAAAAAAAGTTTTAAATAACCCAAGTTATAAACTTATAAACATAAATTAATATTTTGACCATTATCTTCATCATCAGTACTGGTTAAATTTACTAATAAAAAATAATATTAAATAACTTTAAAGTTTATGTTTTCTTTTTTGACTTCGAAAAGAAATTGCTAAACCAAACTATACGTTAGCATATGTAGTATATGTATATGAAAAACAACAAGACAAGAAAAATGTAGATATTTTATGTTTTAGGTTTCTTATACATTTTTTTATTTTTTTAAAACTAATCAAAAACTTTAAATTTATTTTTTGCATATTCACCAAAATATTAAGTATATATTTTATGGTTTAACTAATCCATAATGTTAATTGAGGTAAGGTATATATATATATATATAGTAAAACAAAATTTTACTTAGTCGTCATTTAATTCTTATATATAGATCTGTACTCTAAGTCTTTATTTTAATTATTTTGGGAAACTATTTTCAAGGACGGTTATAAATTAAATTGACCGCATCAATTGAGTTTGACTATAAAACCAAAGAAACGAACCTATAATCATATAATTTTATTTATAGTGCTATTTAATTAAACATTTCATCTCCTTACATCAAAATTAGTTCTTTTTCATTTTTATTATAATTGTTTATAACATTTTATTTTCATTGTTGATTTATGCTTAAAAATAACTATCAAATTTCATTACTTAACTATATATATATATATATATATATATATATATATATATATATATATATATATATATATATATATATATATATATATATATATATATATATATATATATATATATATATATATAAAGGAAACTCTTAAACATAAAATGTTTATTTTATATTATATATACTCATATGGGCGAATATATATATATATATATATATATATATATATATATATATATATATATATATATATATATATATATATTATATATAATAAATTAGACACTTATAATAGAGTGAGAAATCCAAATAAAATAAAAGAAATAAAATTAAATAAAAAAAAAACTTAATATAAATCTTCGTTTTATATCCAAAATTAAAGTAAAGCCAATAGACTTAAATTAAATTACGATAATAAAAATGTAGGAAAAATAAAGAAAATGGAAAATCTCACACTTAATTTCAGATAATAATATAAATAAATTTTAGTTTTATATCTGTTGAAATAATTGCATAGAAGCCAATAATCAAATAAACACTTAAATAAAATGTTATATTGATTTGAAAAATGTGACTAGACTTTGGTAATTTACAAAATCATTTGGTTTTATTATTCTATGAATTATAATAAAATAAACAAATTTTCCCACATTTATCATTCAAAACTTAAATTTTTGTTTGTGTAATAATAAATTATAATATTCAAGTGTGATTAGTATTTTATTTTATGAAATTCAGGTCTAATTTAAGAAAAAATATTATATAATTCAAAATTATGTTTTTTTTTTTAAATAATTTATAGTTTTTTAAGGGAATTTTAATAAAAATATAAAACTATAAGTTACAAACAGTTATTGATTAAAAATACAACAAATTTTAATTAATTTTAATTATTAATTTAATTTTCATTTTTGTAAAATTATTTATTTAAATTTTTATTATTGTAATATCGATTTCGATTTATAAGTAATCATCTCCCGTATTTCTGTAACTGAAGATGATAACTTGTTTATCGAAATTGATTTCACAATAATAAGAATAAAAATAAATATTTTCATAAGAATGGAAGTTTATTTAATAAATAAATATATAATAATAATTTGTTAAGTGAAATAAGTTTCGTAAAAGTTTAATAAAAGTTCATCTATAAAACATTAAAAAAAAAAACAAACTAAAATATTCAAAACGAGTTCCTCGATTAAAGTAACAATTACTTTTTGTTAAAATGTTATATGTCATTAAAACCTGTTTTAAGCACGATGGCTTTGGTCAATGAAATTATATATATATATATATATATATATATATATATATATATATATATATATATATATATATATATATATATATATATTTGGTCTTGTCTAGTCCTTAGATAAAAAACATTGATTTGCTGCTCTTGTTCTTTTGGGCTTTAGTAAGGCGTTTGAGTTCTTGACCATACTCTGCTCCTTCAAAAACTCATGTTATTTTATCAACTGCAATAAACTGAATGGTTTGTTGTCCAACTTTAGGGCAGTGCTTTCTTAGGTTCATTAGAGTAGTATTTAAGGAACTCTTTTGTAGCCTATTGAATTATAATAAAATAAATTTCATCTTTATGCTGATAACTGCCAGATTAATATTGGTGGTGAAACATCTAACATTGACACAATTCTCAATAGATTAAATAAGGATATAAATAAGGATTAAATAATGACGAACATAAATGACTGGTCTCAAAAAAAGATACATGCTTTAATACAACATATTTTTTTTGACCCACCGTCAAGAAATTATTAATCATTAACCCTATCTTCTATTCAACAACCGTATGAATAAATTGGGACAAACCATTAATGCATGTTTATGTTGGAATGCTCACGTGTCCAAAGTATGCGGCAAAAATTACCGCACGTAATCCACGGATTTAAAACTCTATATTTAGTTAAAACTCTTATTCTTCCCTAACTATTAACTATTGCAAAGTAATTTACTCAACCTGTGATGCCCAGACTAAGCTAACTTTGCATGCATTAACTTTAATAACAAGCCGGTTTGGGTTTACTTTTTCATCTGAAGGTGATACACTATAATAAAACAAATATGCATAACTCTTCAGCCAATCTGAAAGTCTTATTTATAAAATTTAACATAATTGTACATGGTATTTAAACAAATAAACTAGGTGCATAGCGTC
>CAUVYK010000411.1:2500-27500 GCA_963556175.1 Tipula confusa | reverse complement strand
ATTTGAATTATCGCAATAGTCTGATATTTTATGATATTTTCAAACAGCTTAGATAGCTATAGGAACAATGCTTTTAAGACACAACATTCTGAGCAGAACAGAGCACAAAACACCTCTTAATTGTATGATTTAGCATACTCAATTAACTTGGCAAACATTAAAAGTAATAATATTATTTAAAACCATCATGATGTGCTTGTACACAATAAGGAAAATGACTTAATTTAATGGAGATGATATCTGAACCAATCCTCTTGCTTGTTATAACAGATTTACGAGCGTTCTCCAGTATTCCCTCATCAAAATACTTAAGTAATAGCTTAAGATTACTCAAGTTTACTAAAAATAGATTAATAATGAACATTTAAATCTCTCGAGAAAAGTTTTTGACATTATTATAAATATTCATGGAATTTTACATATGTTTTTAGGCGTATAAATTTTAATGGGCATCATTTTTCTGATAATAATAAAATCTTCAATAAACCGCGCAATCGAAAGCCGGTTAAACATGAAAGTGATACCTTTTTGAAAAGCTTTGGACATCAGCAAATTATTGCACCATATGTTAAACATTTTCACATACCATTGACGAGACGTCTATTTTGAAAAGTCAGTGCGATTAGTTTTGCTTATCTTTCATATATTAGTTCACTTCGGTATTTCGTAAAAAAATTTTGAAAATGTTTTAAGAAATTTCTTATTTTGACTTCAAAGATTTAAAAAGGTGGGATCTGTTTTTAAAAGCTACGTTACATATTTTAAAAACAAATTATTTTTATTACTATAATTTCAAATTTATTTTACTATAGGAAAGGAATGTACAGATAAAGTGGAATCATTTAAAGAGACAAAAGGAAGTTAATTGAATTGCACATGAGTGTTAAAAATTCATCCACTTCTAGCTAATAATATGGATGAATAAATAAAACCCTGTACTTTAATAGTACATTCTTCTGGTTGGAAAGCTCTAATTGAAATATACAAATTGATTAGTCACATAAACTAGTAAACATATTTAAGCTTTTATATACTCGTATAGGCTTACGTGTTTTGAAATGCTATAACAAAATGTTATATTTTCCACAATAGCGCTAATCAAATTATTATATTATCCTTGTAATACTACATACAATAAATATAATATTATCGTTTTTATTCAGGTTTCCCATAAATCATTTATTATTTACTATTCACAATAGTTTTTGTTATTTTATTTAATGACAATTGCACAGCAAAGGAATTTATTCCCATAACCTTATAATTATAACCGAAAGCCACATAAAACTATAAAGCTTAAGTTTTGTACATGATTTCTATTTTAAAATATCGTTGTAGTTTATTTTAAAGTAATAATTTAAACTCGAATTACTTAAATATAATTTTAATTTTTTTCTATTTTAATTTGTTTTACAGTAAATACAACTTCGTGCTCAAAATTGGCCTCAACATATCACACGGAACATCGCTAAATATCGTACGTATATTAGAAATAAGTTATATTTTTTTCTTATCTATTTAAATTATTATAGTCCATTCTGAACACAATATGCATATGTACACATATATTAATTTTATGTATTTATATATAGATGTTTTAAACGAAACGTAATAAAATATAGTGAAAAAAGTGTCACAACTATTCTAAGTAGGATATATATTTTATTTGTTTATTAATTCGTAGATTAGATAATTTTGTAATTAGTAAAATACATAACGTGGCTTACACTATATAGATATCTCTCAAGCCAAGGAGTCGTTAAATTAAATTAATCATAAAGGTGTGAAAATTTTATATCCGTATATAGTTCTAAATTATTTTCTAACATAACTTAAAAATTCATACTTTAGTTCAATGACATTTTCGTAAATGTATTAGAATTGTACATTTATAAAATATATTACCTCCATAAAAAAAAAGAAAACTAAAGAACCCCATATACGAGTAGACGTCAAAAACAATTACTTGATTTCGTGATAGAGATAAAACCTCTTATGTGTAAACTTGGACATACAATTTTTAGTTCATTTTTTATTCAAATTTTCTTTCTATACTTTATTTTGTCCTTTTTTTTAAATGATCGCGTTTTCAAACATCACAATTTGGTTCGTTTTTTCTAAATTATATTTTAATAATTTTCTATTATTCTAATTTTTCTAATGTTTTTTTATCAGTCAGTATCCATTACGGATATAAAATATTCAAATTAAAGGAATTACACATTTATTTTATTGTTGTATGCCAAGAACTGTATTGTTTTGGGAAAAAAATTATTGAATTTAGCAAAGCTCAAAATTATGAATTGACTTCAAATGGCAATTTCATTAACCGAACGTACATTTAATTTTAATTTTCAATTTATTTCTATGCAATATTGTTGATAGAAATTTTAAAAATTTGCCAAAGCCATACACTTAATGTCTGATTCCTTCTCATTCTCACTTTCATGTTGATTTCATGTTTCAAGAATTCGTTATGATGGATATTTATTTTAGCGTAGAAGACTCTGACGGTTTCAATATAGATATGTGACTGATTCCTGTTAATTCAATTGAATTGCCATGTCTTGTTTAGGAGATCCGATTTTTATGTAATCTTGTTTACAAATATGGTAGATTCACTCTAACTGTCTATGAGTGATTTTAACGAACGGCAAAATGTTTAACCATCTTGTCACTATGGCGCGATACAGTACCGTTTCCTTGATTGTGTCAATTTTTCGTTAATATTTATTTTTGTTTCGGTCTCTATAGTTCGTCTCTCAGGTTAGTATGATGGTTTAGGACTTAATTTCAAGCAATGAAATACTTAAGTCTATCCTCTTTCATTGGGCACGTATACTCGATTTAAAACCGTGGAGCTAGTTTGTTTAAGATGTACCTGTGCATTTTCTTTAAATATGTTTTTATTTTTTTACTACTGAAGCTTTTCCTTAAACTCGATTACTGCTTTGGCTACGTATAATATGATTTACATTTCGAAGCTTTGAAAATGTAAACATTTTCACCCTGCACATTATTTGATTTCCTTAGAAATCCTTACAGTGATATTTATAATCCCCACTCTTCTTTGAAACCACTTTTTTTAATGACTTTAATTTTTTTCTGTAGTTTTAGTTTTAAGCTTTGGTTTTAGTTTTACTTCCTTGCCAAACCTGCTTTTGATTAACCCATCCAATGATGAGTTTTAAAATAGAAAACCATCGTGATTTTGGTATAGCTAGATAAGATATATAGTTAAACTGTAGCTTAGCTTTAAGTTTATGTTGAACATTCTACAATTATAAAGTTCTATAGTCACCACATTTTTATTTAAAGTTAAACCAAAGGGTTTAATGATTTCTCGAATATGCAGCTTTTTGATAATGCTCAAACGTCCATTTTTATATTGCTTAGCTCTGATCATTAGTTCTAGAGCGGACAAAATTATTTTAATATTGCAATCAAAATAATTTAGTGGTAATATTTCCTGTAAGGGATATTTTCCGGAATTTATTTTGAATTTAATTTTAATCAAATTTGGAAAACCCGTAAAATTTGGAAAATAAAATTATTTTGAAATATTTAAATTAATTTTTTTTACAATAATAATTAAAACTAGGAAAACGAATAGTAAAATTTCAGAGAATCTGTAATATTTTTTTTTAGAAAAAGTACTTCTGTAATTATCGAAATTATAATTTAAGGAAAATAATTTGGATTTTAAACTACATATTTACTTATTATACGTCGCGACGTTAACCTAAAGTTTAACTAGACGCTTACATGAACTTATTTATCGATCGGTGCTATAAATAGTTTTGATTAAAGTAAATATTACGTCAAAAATAAGAAAATATATTTACATTCTTTGTTTTTGTGTATATATGTGGTCATTAAATTGTCATTATGTGTCTATGTGTCTCTACATAAATATATACATATACCTGTTTTTATGAAAATTACACTAGCTAACGTACATATTCTAATATATTATTTTACCGCTGATAACATCTCAATTCCTTAAGGAAATAGAAGGCACATCATTATTTATTTTACCTTCCATAAATTTTCTTTACTTGAAAATTTAATTATCTTTGGTCGTTTTTTTTTTTTTTTAATTTTTTATGTGAAAATGTATATGTAAATATAGAGCATATAACTATTTTTCATGGTTGCGATGCGGCTTATATTATTTTTATATTGAATTTTTTTTTTCATGTTAATAAAATCTTCGATGTTCTGTACAAAACTATTGTGGGCACGAACTCGATAATTACTGCTGGGTGATTAAATTGTGTATAAAATTAGAAATTAAATACTGTCGATAAGCTATAACACTTTAGGAATCGATAAGCCTTCGAAATATATTCAATAAGTATCAATACGAACTAAAAATATTTAAAGTGAATTAAACTTAGATTAAGTAATAAACCGCACATTGTTTCATAAAAAATAAAAAGGTAACATAAAATTCCATAAAACTTTTATACAACAACAATTAAGTAGAAAATGCGCCAAGCAAATATATAACAACGGAAAGTATGTATTATCTATCATTAAAATGGTATGAGGGAAAACCATTTGGTTTGTGTTTTTATTTGTTGAAAATTATTATTATTTTTTATTTTTTGAAGAGTGTATACGGTGGTTAAAGTAATTTCTTATCTTATCATCTAATCTTATATTATTGATCGATGTACACATATATGAACATACAACTAAAAAAAAAATATTTTACATATACAATATGGAAAGCTATTTGATTATAACATATATAATATGTAGAATAAAAAACCAACCAACGTTCAACTAAAACAAAGTAAAAATCCCATTGAAAGGTAATATTAAAAACTATATAGTACACAATAAAGTATTAATAATAATATAGAGAAGATAATAGTATTCCTATAGTGCATTAAAAATTTATTAGAAAAGACAATTTTCCGTGAGTGTTCTATTAGTATTATTTGTGTTATAGTACTCATTTTTATTCAACGAGTATAAATATTTAAAAAAATGTGTATTATTAAAATATAATTTTATTGTAACCGAAGTGCAATTGAGAGGATCTGGATAACACAAAAAAAAGGAGTAGCAACAACATAATGTTGCTATGTAACCGTTGTAAGTTTTCTTTGACTTTTTTTTATATCGTCATTATATTTGTATATACCATTAGCGTCTCGTGAGAAATGATAATGGGTGTGCAATGGTGAAGCTTAAATTGTGTATATCTTTTAATTAAAAAAATATTAAAATTAATTAACAGAAACAAATGTGCAACTATTTAATTAATTCATTTCCATACTTACACAAGTTAGATCATTCTTTAAAAACAGTTTGTCAAAATTCAGTATCTTCTAGTCATTATGTCGAACTTTTTTTATTGGACTCATAGGTTGATAAAACTTCAATATAGATCTGTCAATAAAATATTGTTTTAAGTAAGCCAATCATGAATATATATTTATTTTATTTTAAAATTTATTTTATGAAATATAATGAAAATTCACTATATTACCTTATTAAACTACAATAGAAAATGTGTCATACTATTAATATTTAGGTCGCTAATAATATCAATTTAATACCATAGTTTAGTTAAGTTTTAGTGACCGACCGTACAAATAAGATAGAAATCACTATGCCAGGAAACTCTGGCACAGGAAAGCTTTTGTAGTAAGACATCATGATTTACTTTATCGAAAGTTTTGTTAAAATTACAAAAATTGCAATAATTGAAGGTTACTTCTCAATTTCCTTAAGCCAAACCGGTTATTATTCAAAAGTTTAGTGTTAATAAAAAAAAACTTAACCATATTTCTATTAAAACCATTTTTTAATTTGGATTGAAAATTTCCTGAAGAAAGGCCATAAATGAAAACACCTCCCATAATGTCTTAACTTTGGTGGTAAGAGATTTGCTACAATATTCAACAATTTAAAAACCTAACACTTCATACTATGATCAATGGTTCTTAAACTGTACATTTTAGCAACAAATCTGACTCAAATTTTAAAGAAGTGTGACAAATATGTCGAATAATTATTAAAAATTCTCGTTGACCAGTTTATTCAAGACTAGTTTATTAAAAGGCCATGAGACGCCATTATAAACATATAATGTGGTGGTCATAAAATATTTATAATCATGCCGCCAACAATTAATATTTTTATTTTGTTTTGACTCCTTTTAAATTATTATTAAACTCTTCCACAAAGAAAAAACATTTTAGAAAGATTTTCCAGAAGAATGGAACATTTAAGTAACTATACATAGATACGGAAAACGGACGTCTTATACATGGCGTTACACTTACCGTACAACACGAGATTTTAAAATTGTCGATTTTAAATTTGAGTTGTTTCAATTCAATTAATATGAATATCTTAGACTGTTAGCTAAAATAATCAATTAAATTTTTGTCTTAAGCTTCTAATAGTTTCATCTATAGTAAAAAAGTTTGGCTAATTCGTATAGAAGAAGAAGAATAAAAAGATATTTTAGAATTTGATAGTTGGGCAGATATATTTTAGAATTTGATATTTTAGAATTTGATAAAAAAGGATGATTTATTGTGTTGGTGTGGATCTTTTTTACCAAAAAAACTCCAGCTGACCAAGCAATCAAAGTGATCATTTTTCCATCAACTAAACTCTAATTTTAAGTGAGCATAAGTCCTCTAAAGAATTATCTCATGATTTATGGTTAAAGAGATGTACCACAACATCAGATAAACAGATTTTTTTTTCACTTATTCACTGATATTTGATAATCTGAAATCTGAATGAAACATGGGCACAAAACTTTATTTACTTTCTACAACTGGTACGTAGTACAGCGCCAACGTTGCTCTGTATAAATTCCAAAAACAAGGCTATTTGCATTTTAAATTTGAAATTTGTCTTGAAATTTGTCAAACTTGACGGTTGAGGCAAATCACTAGCACTTTTTGGAATACTTGGTAATCTAACCAATCGGCAATAGATTAGAGACCGACATAGTCTGTCAGCAAATTACTAAAAATAAAATTTATTTCGCAAATTAGATGTATTTTTCTATTGATTCTGTCAAAAACAGCTTTAGCTATTATTCATTGTATTATCCAGAGGTTTTTCATAATTACCAAGTTATTTTTAAACATCTGTAAAACTTAAATAAGTTGACTCTTTTAATTTAACATTTAATGTAAGCTGTAGATAGTCTTAAAAATATGATTTTTTAAATATAAAATATTTAAATATAGCGCAAGCTTTACGAGTTTTTACGAGCTTTACGGGAGTAGTACACTTTTTGATGATCTGGTAATTTTTTAATTTAACAACTTTTTAAAGGTTAATGTGATCTGACCGTTAATGGACATTGGTCGCTTAAACTATACACTTAAACTCTTTGTCAAAGTATAATCCAGCTAAAAGTTTTTTGTATTAGAGCTGTCGAGTTTTATACTACGATTTTAATATTTGACAACATAAGGAAATAAAATAACTGGGTTTTTAATGATTTTTAATGTCAATCAGGTACAGTTGGAGATCCTAAATCTCAGGATATTAACCATACTCGCAACTATGTCCTGGATTTTTTGTGATTGGAAACCAACTGAGGTTATTAATAAACACAGTATCACCTTAGAAAACCCCAGGTTAATTTTTTTTTAAATACAGATTTAATTTGGAATCTAGATTTTTGATGCTATTTGAAAGATTAAATCAAGAATCTCTGGTTTTGACACTGCTTATTTAAGATTTCTTAACGAATCAATTTTTTTTCCACCTCAAGCCTCAACAAACCTACTTATTTCATATTTTTAGTTTTTACTTAACGATTTCTTCCACCTCAGCCAGTTGCTGAGTTTTCCTATAAAGATACTATTTATTATAAAATAAAAGTTTTAAAATCTAGAATATTTTATTAAAGCAACAAGTAAAATTCTTATTCAGATAAAAACCCAAATTAATCTAATCATGTCTTGAAAATAAAATTTTTATAATAAAACATATTGCTTCTACAGCACCACACCTCAATGTTAATATCCTATACTACTTCTAATTAAAAATTAATTCATTTATGTTTCTTGACCCCAAGAGGTAATACATATTTACAATAAATAAAAAAAACAATTATACGATACCAACACACACATTTAGAAAAGGAGTGTGGAAATATTATGAATTTTCTTTTTACGGTTCGACAAAACCAAAAAAATAAAAAAAAAACTTTTAAGTCAGTCATCATAACATGACTAAATTATTTAAATAGTAGTGAGAATGATTAAGACTCCCTAAGGATTTTGGCACACCTATAAACTTACATCCCAGATGGGTTGGACACATTACTTTATAATTTTATTTTTTTACAACATTTGGCTGTTTTATTTTTTTAAATAATACTTTATGTACGACTACTACTCGTATATACAGTTTTAGCACTCCTTAAACCTCCAATCTTTTCTTATTAATTTGTAGGTAAATATATGGAAATTTTCCATGTCATTTTCTTTCCAACAAATTACATTTCTTACAATCATTTCAAATTTAAGTTTGTAGGTTAATGATTTATGATGAATGAAAATTTAATTTCGCGCGAAATGAATTTTAATATTTATTATTGTGTTTTTTTTGTTGTAATTATGACACCTTCTCTGCGCGCTTGCCTTTATATTTTGTTTAGTTTGGTTTGTAAAATATAATAATAAAAATAAAATGAATAATTATAAAAAAAAAATAAACTAAATTCTAATAAAACTAAAAACCCCATCAAATATTTTACACGCAACATAAACATTGATGATATGACAAAACACCACAAAAGAAATTTGTTGTATATATACGATGGTTTTACCATTTTACCAGTGTAGTTGTTTTTAAACTATCAATTCAGGAATATATATACGTACATTTATATATAGTTGAACCTCTTTTTAATTATAACATATAACAACGGACCATGGCTTTTCAACGTTTGATATAATAAAGATTTGTTGGTTGTTGCATTAACACCAATTTCGTCAGATTCATCGCTATAACTTTTAAATCCATTAAATTTTTTTTATTACTTTAAATATAGTTAACAGATTAGATTGAGATTTTGAAAAAAATTAAATATTTACTTATAATGCAAATTATATATGGTCTTCTGTTTCTTCCAATAAATGAAGCTGCTTTAGTAAGGTTTTTTAACAAACTATCCCTAAAATATGAAAAAAACATTAAATCTGTCCTTGAATTTTACTAATGGGGACACTCCTGACCAATTATTGGTTTCTTTATCCACCCTTTTCATTTTTCACTGATGCTTCACCAAATGATTAGTTATCTAACAAACAGCAGACTATATTTAGTTTAGTTTATTTTAATAAGCCCAAAACAACATTAAGCCAGTGCAGTTCAATCTGATTAGGAAATACACACGTTAAAAGAGCTTACACCATTGATATTGTGGGAAATGTGAACCTGCTTTAAATATATCAGACGAGCCGATAACAAAGCTTTAATGATGTTTTATAATTAAACCTATTGTTTGTTTAACATGTGAGTGCTCATTTGTTTAAGCCACCCTCAAACTGTACTGTAACTTTACTATTGTCATACAGTATTAATGTAGGAAAACTATGAATTTGAAATGTTAATTTAATTTATTTTAGCCAGCAATTCAAAACAAAATAGCTGTATTTCTTGAGGAATGATCTGTTTCAGGTCAGATCACGTATCAAGAAACGACAAAAACAACATACAGATTTAGCTAACCATTTGTGATCCGGTTGATTGGTTTTATTTTCGTCTTTATTTTTATGTAAATCGTGATCTGATTTGGATCATATTTTATCTATATAAATACAGCTAATAATCAGTGTCCGAGCGAGTAACCATATTAAGAATTTTAGTGCTCTCAATTCAATGAGAAGGGCATCTGTTACATAGAGGGATGAAGAGACTATTTAAAGAGGTTTAACTGTAAATATAAATGTATATACATATCTATAAACTACAAAATTGGGGTTTCCACACACGTGAGATAATAATAAAAAACCATTAAAAAACCTTGATCTTAGATAATTTAAAGAAAATATGAAAAACTAAAAAAAAAATTCAAAGGAATTGTATTGTTGAAATAATTAAGAATATTATATGCTAGCGTGACAATACGCGATTAAGGCAATATACCACACATATTTAAATTTTGAGTGAAAATTCATGTATATTTGAATTAATTACATAAATTGTCTTTTGTATATTATAATATATAGATGGCTAATGTTTTGATGACAAATTCTAACATATATAACCTGTAGAATGGGATATCTCAAAATTTACATAAACAACATTATGTTCGTTTTTTATATTTGATTGTAGTCCAAATATTAAACAAGTAAAATATTTTGTGAAAGATAGGTCATTTTTCATAAAGGGGGATAAAGTTTCGAGTAAAATGATAAATGATTAAGTTATTGTTTAAAAGGTCGAATTAATAAATATTTCGCTTATCTATTGGTTAAGAACACTCAATAAATTGGTAAACTATTTTATAACTTTACATAGAGATTTTAAAATTATACTTACAATTATAAACTGTTGTTAATACCGACTTTAATACATTCCTTGCGACTTAATTTTCAAGAGTTGCGATCTAATATTTTACTCTACTTTAGGTTTAATTAATTGACATATTCAAATCTTTTCTGTGAATATTACCAATTAAGATCTCAGTTTAAAATCTGGTATTTTAGTTTAGCACAATTACATGCTAAAGAAATTATAAGGCTTTTTAGATCATATGTTTAATAACGAAAGCTTCTTAAACTCTAAATTAGATAAATAACACTTTAAATCAAATAGTGAGATCAAAACTTTGCAAAATATCCGGCTAAATGTACCATATGTTAAGAGGACGAAACTAGTTTTACTTAAAACTCAATCTTAAATTATTTATTCGGTTTATCACATATATTAGGTATTGGGGAAAATCATTTGTAATAGCAATAAAAAAAAAATTAATGGATCCCATATTATTAAAGACATTAAAAACTCTTCAATATTTTTTTAATATCTAATGCAAAATTTAGTCCCGGATTTGTGTCCAATTAAAATCAGAAACGTTACAGAAAATTCTAGTATTTCAAAAATTTTAATTTTAAATTAACTATAATATAATTATAAAATGTAAAATTATTTCAATTATCTAACTAGTTTTTTATATCCTAATGCCATCTTGTATTTAATTTTCTTGAAAATGATTTTTGTACTGTCATATCTCGTTTATGACATTTGATTATTTCCTTAAAAACTACTAATGTTTTTGACATCCTCCTATACTTTTCCAATTAATACCAATTCAACATATAACATGTTATAAAGAAAATTATAACTTTGCTTAATACCATAATTTACATCTATATACAACATGTATTATAAAGTGAAAAGGGTTTCCTGCAACTGACCAACGCTTATAAATAATTTATGAAGATAATTTGACTTAATCAATAAAATTCAATCTTTTTCTTAAAGACTTGCATACGTCTATGGATATATTTTATAAAACTTCCACATGTATATAAAATACACATAATATTTATGTTTTATGTACCATATATATGTTACATATAAGATCCTGATTTAACCCCTAGAGATTTTTTTCTTAAATCGTATACCCAAAAATTAGTTCAACTTTAAATAAATTTCTATTCAATGAAAATTTTTAGGGATGAATGAAACGTAAATTTATGTGATAGTAAGACATCTAATATTCATAATTAAGATTACGATACGACATTTGAATTACTTCCGAAATAGCCTCTGGTCAAATTCATATAAAGATAAAACTAACACAACAACGAGTATACTTAATTTTTTTTGCATCAACTTAACGATATGTACATGTGAGTGCACAGTTTTATATTTAACAAAAACAAAACAACAAAAAAAATGTACATTTTCCCCCCATGATAGAAAAACATTTTTCCTTTATTGTTATTTGTAAATTAGGGTGACATTAATTAAAATAGCAAAATATAAAAATAATATTAACTAAAAAGTTAAAAACAATAAAACAAAAAAAAAATTAAAACTTATCCCGAACTTTAAGAAGAGTAATTATTTTAACATTTCTCAGCCAAACATTTGTATAATATAATATACAAAAGTTAAATACTTAAAAAGGAAAAATGAAAATAATAATAAACTCTAAATTCACCTTTTAATTGTGGTCAAGACTTTTAATACTGTAAACAGACAAATACA
This sequence comes from Tipula confusa, assembly GCA_963556175.1. Taxonomy (NCBI): domain Eukaryota; kingdom Metazoa; phylum Arthropoda; class Insecta; order Diptera; family Tipulidae; genus Tipula; species Tipula confusa. The sequence goes on along the minus strand of CAUVYK010000411.1, from coordinate 15,281 downwards.
ACAAAAACATAATTTTCTATATTTAAGAAATAAATTTTAAGTTATCTTTCTTGATCATTTATTTTTAATTTGAATATACAAAAATGGAAAAACTCAAAAAAGCACAAAAATGTTTGTTTTTCATCAATCTTATTACTATACAGTGTACTGTATAGAATACATAAAAAAAGTTTGAATTACCAAAGTTTTAATAAAAATTCTTAAGGAATTTTTTATTTTTTGTTACTTATTATTTCTTCTGTCTATATACATAATTTCCTATTTTATAGCCCTCAGACCAGCTTTTTATTTTACCTATTTTCTATTCAAAACAAAATAAGATATCTACAAAAAAAAATCCTGAACAAGACAAAAAATTATGCAAATAAAATTTAATAATTTCCTTTTTTTTATATTTCATTGAAATATCTTGATTATTTTGACCAAAAAAGGACATTTATTATGCTACCTTTTCTTTACAAATTTTTGATCTTATGTAGTTTATTTTTTGTTTAAATTTTATCTTAGATACAAATGCAAAATAAAAATATTTGTAAGTGTTTATTTGTTGAATTATTTTATAAAATAATCTTACAAGTTGATAATTTTACTTTTTGATTTTATGTAGGCTTAATATAAAATTATGTATGTCGAAAAGTGTTGCACAGATCTAAAGCTTAAAATTTTGTTCCTCCTTTTGAAATGTTTAATTATTTTTGTTTATCTTCTATAAGATCTAGAATCGAAAGAAATATAACTATAGTTTGAAAGTTCCTTCGACAACTTTCTTCAATCCGTAAACGCATTAGTTGTGTTTGGAAGCGAGTTTTTGTGATGGTTTGACAGCTCATATTAGAGTTAGTTCCACCAAATATACATTATGAACTTCACGCCATTCAAGGATTCATTGATAATATGTTTTTCTTTCGATTAATAAGTTTGAACATAAGTTTGATTAATAAGTTCTTGGTTTGATCCAATTTTCATCGCCAGTAACAATAATATGCAAAGAACTCTTCCTTTTTTAGCCACTAAAACAGATGTAGAACTGTATGTAAAAACGAAAAGATTGAAGTCTCTCAGCTTCTACTCATATATAGCATCCAATATCTGAAATATAGTAGCTTTACAAGGATTATTGACTTGTTCTTTCACAAATAGCGGCCTCAACATAAGTTTCTATAATTATTTTAGGCGTCAAAGCCGCAGATTTTTTGAATTAAAGGCAAATAGCAAAACTTCTTTCAAAGCTTCGAAACTTCATTTTGATAGAAATCTTTAAAGATTGTAAAGATTTCAAAACTGAGAAAATCTTTTATTATTTCGGTTTCAAGAGGAAGTCTAATAACAATGAGGTGTCGAAAGTTGTACAGTTAACATTGTTCTAGGAAATAAAGAAACCAAATTAAAAAAATACAAATCATCGGATCATTGGGATCCTTGAGATTTACGGGAGGTTCAGTAATTGGGGTGGAAAACCTGTGTGCTTATAGTTTAGTTAAAAGTTGTAAGTGTAGATATTATGAAACCAAACACATTAAAACGGTTTGTTGAAACTATGCATACTTTATTGATAAAACCATAGATTTTTGACACTTATAATTGCGGAAAATAATATAAAATAAGCCCTATTATTTTGCAACCCTATTTCTGGGAAGGCCACATCAAAAGAACTTTTTAATATAATTGACAAGTTTTTTTTTGATGAAAATAATATAAAGCGGAATAAATGTTCTTATACTGCATTAGTCAAAAAGAAAGCGCCGAAGCTATATGAACTCAATATGCAGGCTTCACAGAGCCGTTATTGATCCATTAAATTTGGGCTCGCAGTTTTTTAACATGGGTGTTAACATAAATCATAAAATTTGGAAACTACTGCTTTAGAAAGTCAGGATCGTTTAACCTAATATTACTTGAATGGAATCAATACCGATGTGAACGTTGTCGAAATGAAAATAAAAATTGTATTGTAACAATAAAATTAAAAAACTTCTAAAAATCTGTATAAACAATTACAATAATTGCACATATAAATTTCTTAATTAAGTTATTTTGAAAAATACCTAAGATACTAGTATGTATACAGTACAAATAATAGTATTATCTAAAGAAAGGACTAAACTATTTAAATTTTTATTCATTTTCATACTCTCAACAGTAGATAAAAATCTCAATATATGTATATATGTATATATGCTACTATAAACTGATTTTCTTTTTAAACCCATATATGTATATAATATAACGTACATATATATATATTAAGTCAATATCACTGTTTTTCTAAAAACATAAAATATTATCAGCTTTTCAAATCTTAAATGTAAGGTAATATATGTACTGCTATTGAGAAAATTTTATATAATTTTAATATTAAAAACGTGTCTTCTGTAAAATTAATTTCAGTCTTATACTCGTATATAGGTTTTTGTTATAATTTATAAAAAAAAAAGTTACACTAAAAATAAGTAAAATATATATATATCTTTATCAGATATGATAATCTTAAGTAACCAAATTAAAATCTTTATTTTTTGCTCTGCTATAGTAACAAAGAAACATTTTAAAATTTATTCGTAAACAGTGAGGTCAGATAAACGGATAACATTGATATGGTAAATTTCTTATGTGGCACACTATACCCACCACCCTGCTTTTATACATATACACATACCTATTACGAGAAGAAAAAGGACTTTTCATCCTTTAAATATTAACATTAAAGTGAAATCAAAAAGAATTATCTAAAAGTAACAAAACAAAACTATTGTTTAGTTTTTCTTTTCATACACATATGAATTACATATTTATATGCTCAACACCTTGTGTGCTTTTTTTTTAAGTTGTTTTTATTACTCCTCTATGCTATTGAATGGAAAATAACATTACATATAGATGTGTGTATATCTATACGTGTTGAGGAAAAAACTATGAACACTTAAATACACTAAAAGAATAGTAGTTAAAATATACGGTACAACAAAAAAAAATTGCTTAAGAATGATTATAAAGAGGATGGTTGAAGATTAAATGTAAATACATGTAAGAATCACTTCTATTGTAATACATTTATGTAACCTTGTAATCTTTCAATTAAGATTAAAACGTTTGTTTTTCTATTCTTTATAAAATTATACTAACAACATAAACACTATACTTTTGTAGAGAGCTTTTAAGTTTTTTAATATACCACAAACTATATCACTTGATTATTGGCAAGTGCGATACAATAAAAATTAGTGCAATTCTCTGCTGCAGATCAATCGGTAGTGCTTTCGTTTTATATTCGTGGAAGTTTAAACTTTTTGTTAAGGATTGATGTGTAATCACAACAAGCTTGGCGAGTTTGGCTTTACGCTTTTTCACAGACGTCTAAACCATTTTGCAGTTTTTTCCCAATTAAATTAATTTGAGTTACTAAATAAGTTAAATTGAATTCATTTATCGAACAAAATTTTGATAAACATTGGTAGAGCTTTTAACATTTTTTATAAACCATAAAGTATATCACTTGACACTAATCAAGTGATACAATTAAAATTAAAAATAAAATGAGTAATATTGCTCTGCAGCAAGCAGTACAAGCTTGTTAATTAGCTTTTATTTAATTTTGAGCTTTTTAAATTTTATTTAGTTCCAAATTAAATTGGTCCAACAGTAATTTTGGTACTTTATTTACCGGCCCAAAATTAGAACAAAATTATACTAACTAAACATTATATTTTCGTAGAGAGCTTTTAAGTTTTGTTGCTTGCTTATCATCAAAACATTTTATTAAAAACCATTAAATACTATAGGACATCCTAAATTGAACAAAATATTTGTAAACTTGAATTTTTGTTGAAATTAATCCTATTTCTTATAGCCTATGGCTAAGAGCATTTAGTTTATTAAAAAATAAAAACTCTTCAGATTATAGATGAATGGTAGGCCTGGCGTTTTCCGGGATATCCTGCTTACTGCTTGGTCGTACATTCTAAATCAATCAATCAATCAATCAATATATAACATATAGTTTTTGATTATATTTTCGAAGAGCTTTCAAGTTTTTTTTATTTATTTATCGTCAAAAATTTAGTACAATAATCATCCTTAGTTCAATAGCATTGGTTGTACTTTATTTTTATTTATGAAAGCTTTAATTATTTACGAAAGATGAATGTAAACTTTTAGCTTTTTTAGGTGTGCTACACTAAAATTTTAAACGCAAAATATATTTATCGAACAAAATTCCTTACCAAATGTTTTGTATCAAACTTAAATTGGATAGGTTTGGTTAGTACAACTCTCAGTAGAATTGATTTTCAATTTAATGAAAGCTTTATATAATATGTAACTATCAAATGTATCATCAATTGGAGCTTTACAACTTTAATGTCAAAAACGTTACGACAAAATGTATTGTCATCAAATTGGCAAACATTCAACATTTTAATTAGTATGTATAGTAAAAGTCTAACACATCGTGAGCTTTTTCTGCTTTATTATTTTGGAGTTGTATAATTATACCAAGAAAATATTATTTTTTATGTTTTTAAAGTTTGGTATAAACCATTAATTATACCATATGAATTGATTCGATTGTGCTTTATTTTTAATGTCATAACACTTTAAGTTATTAACATGATGGAAACATCATTTTAAGCATTTAAAGTTCGAACTCAAACAACGCAATAAAAATATATAATCATTGAATTGACTACAGTTTAATAAGTCTAGATAACCAAATATTAGCAAACAATGAGCTTTTAAACACACTTTTCAATTTCATCTAAGTTCCAGAAACAAAACAAAATTTAGTTCTGATCTAGAAATTGATCCTATTGCTTTAAATTATTAATTTTGCTACAATAGTTATATACAGATAAAGTTATGTTAACTAGTAACATTAAAATTTCGTAGAGAGCTTTTAACTTTTGGTATACTATATCACTTGAGTATGTAGCAATTTTATTTATCCTACATCCAATTGTATCATATAATGAGCTAGCTTAACTACATTTATCGAACACAATTTTGATCTTAAATGGTCTTATTGTTTCGGGATTATATTTTAAGTTTGCCCAGTAATAGACCAAAAGTTAAATCACTATTATACTAAAACTAAACAGTAAACTTTAGTGGATGGCTTATAAATTATGTTATGTAATAAAACACATCAATTCATTATTATTATAAGTGAAACAACTAAAATTAGTCTTCTGCATCATTTGTGAAAATTGCTTGCACTTTATTTTTTTTCTATATGAAAGCTTGAATTACATAAAATAAAATCGATTTTGTCATCACTTTGAACTTGATGTGAACTTGAACGTTAATAAAATTTCTATAGTAATCGAATTGACAGGTTTAATCTGCTTCTCTTGTAACTTTTGTACTCGCATATTTCCTATCGTACACTCTAACCAGTCAACCAAGCAAGATGATTTTATATTTGCAAGATGAGTGAGTGCCCTCACTAATATTAATGAAGTGCTCAACAGCTTTTGATTTAGATTTCGAGTGTGTTTTTGAATAAGTTTATGTAGTTCATTAAAATAATTATTCTTAACTGAAGAGCTTTTTATTGAAATGTTCGTCATCAGAATTGACTAACTGAAATCTTGTAGATTGGAATCTGAATAAATTACTACAGGAAGCTGAATAAATTACTACAATCACTTATTTTAACTATAGGGTAGGAGCTTTAGATGTTTTTTTAAAACAGACTCCATAAATTTGATTGAGGAAACTTAAATATTTTAATCAAGTTTGCTGGTTAATTTTTTTTTCTAAGACACTTAACTATAAATAAGCCTGACCAAATGCCCTTACTGCTTTTAATTCTAAATTTCTTACTTAGTAGTATTAGATTCTTAATAGTAGTATTGAAAATTTTTCTAAATCTGTAAAACTGTAATATGGTATTCGGTGATGCCCGGCTACATCCATAAACATTACTTTCTACTTAATAAAATTGTATAGTAATTCAAAACTAAAATAAAACATTGTATTGCTTCAACGATGGAAACTGTACTGTACCAGATACTATGGCAAGTGACTGATTTAAGAAAAATTAACAAACACAAACACTTTAATTCAAGACACTGACAATTAGAAAAAATGTTTAAAAAAATGACTAACAAACTGTAATCTATATAGAACTTAAAATGCCATTAAATGGGGTCTATGACTATGATTGGGAATTTAAAATATCGTTTTAGAAATTAATACTAATTATAATGAATTACTGGAGACGTTTTTTTATATATATTCTTATTTGACATAATTCTTAATTAATAATCTGACTAAGTTTCTTATCGCTTTCATCACAACTATAAAACATTCTAAAAACACATTGAGCATTTGCAGTTGGTATTTAAAATATCGAGATTTTTATAACACAGTCGTATTCTGAAGCGGCTGTTATAAGCTTAAGTACAGGATTTGGAAAATATAATCCTCAAGACTTCGTTAATTTTAAAATTTAGTCAAATAAATATCATCGACAAAGTTCTAAATAATCCATTCATTGAAACTATGTTGTCTTTTGTTAAGTTGTGCCACTCAAAACTAACCGTTTTCTTAATTTTTTCTTGACCTTCATTAAAGTCTACTCGGCAATTTACTCACATCATATGTCGTCCATTTAAATTAATGCTCGATTAAATAATTTAGAAAATTTTAATAAATGTCTTAATTGAAGGCGAATATTCATATAAAAAAAGGTAAACAATAAAAAACTTTAAAACTTTATTAACTCGTAGTAACTCAGCAGGATTGATTTGTATTATTGCTTCCTGGCACTTATTACCCAAATAAAAAAATAAAATTACAACCGACATATACAAAAGAAATGGTTAAGAAACATAATAACCGAAACAATAAAATTATTAAGAAATCAATTAGATTTTTCAACCATCTGACATAATTTTTTGTGTTTTTGTATTGTTTGTTTGTCTTGAGTGAATTTTATGATCTGTAACCGTTTTTATGCTTCCTTAATATATCCTTATTTTTATTAATTTTTTTTTTTTTTAGTGATTCTATGATACCTGTCATTAATCGATTAGTTGTCATAAATTCTTGACGAAATAATTATGTAGGGTTGATTTATATTTTTATTGAATTCGTTGGGGCTATATTATAAAAGTTGGGTTGTCTTGGGTTAATTTTTGTTGAAAATAGAATGTTATAGTATAGTCGTTTCTTGAATGAACAAATAGGTCGGCAATTTAATATCGCCTTGATCTCAAAAATTAACTTTGAGATTTCCTCGATTGTCAAATGTATTTGAATGTGGCCTTAACATGCTACCAAAGGGTAGCATGTTAAGGCCACATTCAAATGCTCTTAGTGGTGCTCTTAGTGGGAGAAATTTAAACATAATTTGATCTGCCAGGAATGTTGCAATATGATTAAAGTTTTATTTTAATAAGGAGAAAAATGAATATAAATGATTGTGATTGAAAATTCTGCCGATGGCTAGAGATTTCTTTACACATCTCCTGCTTATGCCACTGATTAAACATTTGGTTTTAGCTCAGATATCAATTCAATATGAATCGTCTTTATATATGGCGGGGCAAATAAAAAATTACAAGTCCAGTTCTTACGGGGTTTTTATCTTTCGCGACATAAGTATTGAAAGGTCCTGCATAATCAACACTATGACTTAGCTAAAAGGCCTAAAAAGTTCGATCATTGAATTAAACAACTTTCTTATTAATTTTCAATAGGCTTTGCGTCATATCTTACGCAAATTACGCAGCTGTGTACCACATTTTTACCGTCTCTGCTTAATTTTTTCGTTGAAGGTGGGAGTAGCATTTGTGAGTTTGCTACCAAACAGATGATATTCTAAATAATCGATGACTGGTTTAAAATACTTGATATTTTTGGATATACGGAAACATCATTCTTTGGTTTGATTGTTTGTATTTCTGGCGGTTAATAGTGTTTAAATGGTATAAATTAGGAAACGATGATTTAATACTTTTGAATTTCTGTGAAACTAAGGTAAGATAAGATAAGACTTCATCGGAATTCATTTTAGTTTCAAATTTATATACGTAGATTAGAACATGAACTATTGTGCTAGAACTTGATATATTTGATACAAGATCTTCGGCTATGTTATTGGTAAAGAAAGTGAATTTTTAACAACTGGTTACGTATAGATCTTCGTTAAACTTAAGGTTTTTTTCTCAATGCTTTTCTTTCGGTAGCCGTATTGGATCATACTACATCTAAAAAATGCTTGTATTTTTCCAGTTAGAGTCCTCTGGAGACGCGATTGTCTTTGGAACCAATTATATACGTATCTTCATTGTGATCTGTTAAAATGAGTGAGTATTTCTTCGGTTGTAGTGCTAACGATGATTTTTCATTTGCTGGGATGTGAATTTAACCATTTTAATACTACCGTTTGATATGCCTTACTTTAAGGCATTTTGACAATATAAAGTATAGTTTACTCACTATATAGTAACGTACCACAACGCTCCCATCTTTGGCACACAAGTGCTGAGTTGAAAAGTTATGTTGTCTATCGGACAGTTTAGATTTTGTGTAGTGTATATATCTACATCTACGAAGAATCGATTTTGAGTACAGCAAAATGTATCATTTACCAAAACCTAATGTACCCTTTAATCATTAAAGTTAATTGATTTAATCTGTCAACAAGTTTTTGCAACGCATTTCATATACGTAAGTTGAGTGAAATCTACACACGTATTAATAATAAATATAAAAGACCATCCACACCTACGCATATTCACATCGTTTCTTTCCTCTTTGCCTATATAAACTGGTTTATATTTTATTGACAAAGAGATATTATAAGAAACGGAAAAATAAATCGCCAAAATACTCTAAACTCACAAACGTACAGTGTTTCCTTGCTTACACAGTCATGTAACCAAATCTATTATTTCTTGTTGTCGGATTGCATACACAATACAATCATTTATATAATGTTATGCACGTGCCACTATGACCTATGACTACCTGTGTTATATTCTATTTGTATGTGTATCAAAATTTAACAAGAATTTTATGTTTTGTTTCCTTTTTTAATAACGGTAATATGAATTTGTTTTGTAACGAGAAAAGTAAATTTCGATAAATTATCGAATCAGTCTATCAAGTGATTTGGTAAGAAAACGATTAACAATTAAAATTTGTGAGTGTTATAAGATTGAGATTTTTTTTTGTTTATATTAAATCGTAGTGGTATTTCCAATTGAGATTTAAGATTATTAAGGCTACTTAAGGTAAGATAGTATATTTATAAAGTTTTAGTGTAGTAAATCGATCTCATATGTTGAGACACATTTATATGTAACCTACATAACCGTTATACATGTTTGGTACATACAAATTGATAGAACCTAATTAGATTGTAGGATTTGGTAGACCAAAATTAACGAGATGATAATATACATTGTGTAAAGTGAAAATTATATATTGACAGTGAAAATTATTAGAAAATTTAGAAAATGTATTTATTCAACACATTAAAAATTTACATACATGTTTACAGAATCAATGTAATTCAAATATAACGGTTACAAACAATAGAAAAATATACTCGTTTGGATTATTATGTTATTGATATTAGAGAGGGGGATAGATTTTTTTAATTTCATAGTAAAATAATTGAAACCGTTAATCAAACAATTCGATTAATCCAAACTTAATTCGATTAAGTAATTTGTGTACAGGTTTTTTGTTTTTTAAATTTTTATTATATTGTTGTTGTTATTTTTGGTGCAGAAAATGTAAACATGTTAGAGCCCACGTTGTCTAATGTATATGCTTTGGGTACTTATAATTGCGGTACCTTATTCATTACGTTATACTGTGAGACAAAAATTGTCCTAAAAACTATCTGACTTGAGCGCGATAGTCTAAAGCAAGCTAACATCGATTTTACTTCCATTAAATCAAATTCTCTAAAAAGTATGTCTTTGTTAACAGAAATTTTTACCGTCTTCTTTATATACATAAATGCATTTTAAATAAAGGGCCATTTAACTTACGATTTTACCGCACAAGTCGTAAAATTATTCTTTTGTCGTATTTATTTATTCTACCATTTTGGGCGACCTTGTTGTTTCAATTTTATTTTCGTTTGTTTGAAAGTATTATCTCACTTTCTTCTTATTTTTTCAATTATGCATGAATATGTATACGAGTACAATATGTATTGCTTTCAACAAGTTAGACAGATTAAGGCTCTGTTATATTTACTTGCTACGTTAGATTTGGCAGTTACAACAATGAATACAAGTTTTTTGAATTTAGTTTTAACTTGGCATTTTATTTTTATTTTTATTATTTTTATTATTACAATGGAATTATTATATAAGTCAACTAGCAATTTTTTATTTGCTATATATAATAAAGTATAAATTAAATTTGCAATTTTGATGTCTTACATCTTTAGTCTTGGTGCAAGTCTTTATTTCAAATATACCACGTAGCATTTACAATGCTCTGAAGAATATTAATTTGTCGCAATAGTAAAATTAACATTTAGGTTTGTTGAGCTTAATACTCTATTTCTTAATCCAGTTTAAAACTGAATTAATCGAATTTTGAATATTTGTCTTGCAGATCGCGCTACATTGCTTTCAACTGTCAAAATTGCTGTGTCATCACAAATCTTTAGTGGTACATGTCTCGTTTATACACGAGGTTTAAGATGAGAATGTTTTTCTCTGAATCTAAACATAGAGAATTCTTTTCTTAGAAAAAGTTTATCAAAGTGTATTTCCTCTGTTGAGCGTCGCGAATCGTTACAGTCTGTGTTTCAAGCTCATTCGATCTGTGTGCCAAATTAACCAAGTCGCTTAAACATTTTTTTTGGGTGGCTCGCAAACATATCAACTTTTTCAATTTACTTTCAATTTGCTTTTTTTTAATTCAATTTCTTTGAGACCAGTAAGTTAAGATAAAATCGTCTTATTTTTAAATAACCTGTTAAGAAGTTAAATTTTTTTCACATATATGCAATTAAGCGCGGTTTTATTTGCTAATGTTGTGGATAATTTTGATCTTTATTGTTGTTTATATGGCTGAGTATAAGGAGTATTTTTCTTAAAAAACCTTGGCGATTATTAATTTTTTTAATTAGTTTCGCTTAATGTCATGATATCAGGAGAGTGAGCTAATGTAAGTTCTTTCTCAGTTATTCTTTTTATTTCAAATAAATCTATGAGATCAGGAGTTTTTATTAAATATGTTGGCCAGTAAGTATAGTTGTGCACCAGGTTGAAAATGAATTTTAATGTTTTGTTTTCTTTAAACGCAGCTCCTTTCCTTTTGATGTTGTAATTCTAGAGCCTTAAAAATGTTTTTGCATTGAAATCACTGCCAATAATGTATAATCTCAAGATGTGAAACGACATCTTTGTATTCTCTTTTTGAAGTATATAGCTGAGATACTAATTAAAATCTTTATTCTTATATATAGTTTGAATAATGGTTGTTGTTACTTGTATGGATTCAGTTTCAATGAATAGTTGCATGGTTTCTTACTTTTTGTAATTTTTTATATAGCTATAGAATTGTTCAGTAATTTGCTGGGTCTCCATTCCCTACACTGTACGTTATTTTTCTTATTTAGGTTCTCCATGATATACCATTGCTGAGATGTTCAAACTAATGCTAAAATGCTTGTGCCAAATATTTAGAATGAAAGTTTATAAAATAAAAATATACTCTTCAAAATACTTGCAATTTCCTTGAGATAGATTGGATCGTCGAGGTTGAAACACACTTGTGCTAACCATGTGTTCAATATAATAAAATAAATTATTTTCTTAAGGTTCTAAAAGTTTAGCTTTTGGACAATATTTTTGTTGGGCTTGTGAAAAAACATGTCTTTCAAATATTTCAATGATCATAACTTTAAGACTTGCCCAGAATCTTGCGGTGAGTTCATATACACTTTAGGCTATTTAAAAAAAAAATATTCGGAGCTTACCACTTAATAATTACCAAAATAGTATAGTTAATAAAATAGTTTAGTTATCAATAACCAATATAATTAACATACCCGCTATTGCTACGGCGTTTAGTCCTACGATATATTATTTAAAAAATTCTTCGTATTTTTAAAATTATTTTTTTTTATTTTTAGAACGAAACCATGATTGGTCGCAGGCGAGCCACATTTATCGTGGTAAGTAAGTAACTTTTATAAATTAATATACAATTTATTATTTTATTATAAGCTAATTTCTTTACATACAAAAAATGAATTAATTTAATTATTACTTATTGGAAAAAACTAAATAATTTAGATAATTTTATAAAAAAGGCTTTGTCATAATTCCGTCAAAACTTTTAAATATATACGAAAAAAGCTTATATATTCTACTTATTTACTTAATTTGTTTGATAAATTGTTTTAGAATTTTAAATTATCGCGATTTAAAGTAAAATTTTGTGTAAGCATTTACGATGTTGCTTATCCTCTTTGTTATCAAAAAATTTGAAATATTAAATGATTTTTTAACTGATGTTTAACTCAATATGCCCAATTGTTGCATATTCTTAAAATATCAGTAAGGAAATTTTTAAGTGCTTTTTTTTGAGTATATTATAATTATTCTGCATATATGGATGATCTGTTGATAATCGTTTATACGAAAGAACTGAAAGAACTTGAATAAAACAAAACTAAACTTAAAGCTTATAGTTTTTGAGGAAATTATTTCTCTCGAATTCGATTTATTAATAGTTAAAGGCAAAATGTATATGAAATGAACTTCTGAGAATTATAGGGTTTGAGGCATTAGTATTACAA
>CAUVYK010000410.1:0-40780 GCA_963556175.1 Tipula confusa | reverse complement strand
TGTTTAGTACCTATAAAGTTCGTCTTCCATCAGTATCGGTGCTTTAATCAGCACTTGTAAGTTTATTTGATCTTCAATTATTTCGTGAAATAAGTCCTAGTAAGTCTTACTAATTGTCAGTTTAGGTAATTTTACTTTATTATTTATCATTGTGCTGATAGTCATGATAGTGGTCTGAATAGATTCCCCCGCTATTCTCGAGGCACATTTAGTTCTCAAAAATCATCTTTGTTATATAGAAATTATTGAGATCTGGAATTTTATTTATATCAGTTGACCATTATGTTGGTTTGCTTCCCGAATAAAATTTGCAAGTATTTATGCATTATTTCATGCTTTATTAAATACCAGATTCTTCCTGGAGTCTAATATTCTTTCTTACTTTTAGTGTTGATACTCTTCTAGTTTTTATTCCGGAATGAACAGCATGCTAACATTAATAATCAAGATAATAAATGATGTTTCTGTCAAATCGCTCTTCGCTAAATTTAGAAAGGTTTCTGGGTTAGTTCTTTACTTTGTATATCGAGTGGCGAACCAACGTTCGTGTTTTCTAGTCTTGTCAAGAAGGTTCTCTCTTATGAAGCCTATATTTGAGGTTTCATTCACTTATAAGTGTTATGAGGAAATTTGTACATTTTATTTCCTAACCCCTTGGCTATTTTGTATCCTCTATATTTTGCAGGATAATGTCTTTTATATAGTTTGTAAATTTTACAGGGTTGTTTCGGTTTTCTCTTTACTCTCTTGTATTGTGTTTCTCTATAGCAATTTTTTATGCCAAATACATTAATTGGCGAAGGAGTCTTTAATTTTGGTTCAAACTTTTATTGTTGTTTTGGTTGGTCTTATTTTTGCTGCAGGAGCAATAGGGAGCACTAACCCTTCAGCAAGCAATCTGTTTCTCTCACAATGCCCTCTTTATCAGTGTATAACACACTTAAGCCTGCCTCGTGGGAGGGTGGATTAGTCAACTGGATAGTTGGTACGTACCACATGGGGTATTTATTCCTTTTTGATGATTATTCATTGCCTAACTCTGTAAGAAAGTTTTGGTTTGGGGTATCCTTCCTCTAGCACTTTATATACCTTCTGTCAGGTGACAAAACTATCCACCTCTTATTGATCTTTTTGATTTATTTTTTCTCTCAACTAATGATAACCATTTCCTCATTTTTATTTATTTCAGTAAATGTATATTTTCTATTCATCCCCTTTTAACATATTTCTACAGAAGTCTTATAGGCTTGTATGACGCGATTCAAGTCCTTTACCTGTGGATACTCATAGATTTATAATTTAACAATGAGGCTACTGAAGCTAATAATGTTGTGCCTACTAATCCTGTAAGGTCCTCCAAAGTTGGCGAAATTATTTCATCGAAAATACCTTAAATCATGATGAAAATATACTCAAGTACCGTGAATCATTTTGTGGAACTAACAGTATACCTACTTGTCTAGGTATTAAAACAATTGAACCAAAGTTTTGTATTCATCTATCCAGGTTTGAGCCTGAAACTTTGAAGAGGGATTTCTTATTAATGGCGACTACTTGTTTAGGTTCCGAAAACTGTAAAATTAGCAAACTCATTCCTAAAACTTGTGAACGACGAAATTTAGAATATATTTGTTTTAAATTGGGTGTTAATGCTGAATTACGAGGAAAAGAGCTTAATCCCAATACTTGGCCAACTGCTATATGCATTCAACCGTTTGATTTAAATTTTCGGACATTTCAGGACCCTCACGAGTCAAAATTCGGAAACCTATTCAAAATTTCAACTCTGCAATATTTTAAAGAGTAATAGTTTAGAAAGTAAAACCCTTCCAAATGGCAACTTGCGCAGATATTTAATAATTTTTCATTTAAATGTGATCATTTAAATGTTCGTAGTTTAGTGAAAACTTTCGAAGAGATTAAGTTTGCTTTGTCCGAGACTTGACAAGTTGTTACGTTGTGATCGTCTTTCTAGATCAAGTAGTGGTGTTGGTTTATATTTTCGGTCTCATTTAAAAATTAAATTAGTATCTTTCAGTTCCTTTGGTAAAGTGGGATTTTTGGCTTCTGAGTTTATAGGTTATTTTAGTAAAATTCTTTTGTTGGTAATCTATAGCAAGTGATGGTATCACGAATATAAATGATATTTTTGAAGATTTTTTACCGCGGTAAGTTAAAATGATTTGCTTTGGTGATTTTAATTACAATATGGTAGCCAATAATCCTCTAACTATTTGTTTAAATATAAATAATTTGTACTTTTTACCATTTAAATCTACAAGGATTAACAGTATTCTAGATTTAATTGTTGTGTTTGATCAGGATAAACATAAAATTATATCTTATGAACAATGCGCGTTGTTCCTTGTATTTCGGATTATAACTTGATTTTTGCTAACTATAAGTTAGGTTTCAAAAATTTCAGATACCACCCTAACAAGTTATACCATATTGAAGATGCGAATCTATATTTCGTCACTATTTATTTTGTTTACACAAACACTTTGATCTCTATTTTGCCGATACGATTCGAAGAAAGAAAGAACGACACCTTTGATGCCTAAATTATAAGTTAATTTCTCTAATAAAAGTTAATGCTTGACTGTATCAAATGCCTTTGTAATATCTATGAAGATGTATGTTTAAAAGTGTGATCGGTCGATAATTATTTGGGTCAAGGCGTGCATTTTTCTTAAATAATGGTTTAACAATACCCCTTTTTAATTCATCAGGGAAAAGTCCTCTTGAAGAAGACACATTCTAAAATATGGGAAATGTTGAAAATAACTCGTTTGCGAATTATCTGAATAATTAATTTTGGTCACCATTCGCCACACGAACAAACAGAAAAATAAAATATGAAAAAATTGTATTTACAACACATACATCTACAATGTTTTCATTGTAGATGTATGTTGTTGTAAAGTTTTCATTCATTTGTAATTACTCTTATATCGTTTACAAGTGTATAGACTTTTAACAATTTGGTGTACATTACTCGACAATAACATTTATATTTTGTGGAAACCAATTCTGCTTTGCAATAAACTCGGCTGTTGAGATGGTATGGTTTGATATTTTATTATTATTTGCAAAACCAATACTATTGCGTAATTATACAATTGTTGAGTTTGTTATTTTCCATAATAACCTGTTTATTGGTGATGATAATACGCTTTTACACCTATCCCTCGCTTAACGAAATTAATTTGTTCACGAAAAGTTCGTAAATTAAAATTTGGTAAAACGAAGTTTCGTAAAATGAAATACAAAAAGGTAAAATATGTATGTAAAATAATTACGTAAATTTTATTACGTAAACCAAAATTTTGGTTTAATTTTGAATTTAATTAGGAAAATTTCGTTCAAATTAATTAGAGTTTACGTTAAGCGAGGGATGGGTGTATTATATCTGCTCAGATTTCAATTTTTCATACAAATCGTCTTGTCCAAGGCCAAATTTATATGTAATGGAAATTTTTACGTTCATCTACAATTATTTTTGTTTTTAGCTAATATCTTTTTGTGTGGTAGTAGTAGTATTAATATTGCTATTTTTTTGTTTTGAATTCATGTGATTTACATTTGTAGTGATTTAAATTTTGTGTACATACCGAAAGTTATACATTTTTTTTAATTTTTTTTTTGTGTTTCTTGTAATTCGCTAGAACTACTGATGCACTCTTGTTAAATATATATAGAAAAAAAAATCTTCATATTTCAGTGCAGTCTGCAGGTTATACTATAGTATTAAATCATCGAATCATCGTTCAAATCCATCTTGGGCATATCGAGTCGATAGCGATTCCGCAAACTCCACAGCGCCCGGTAGCTGGCGGCTGTGGTGTTGGTTGCGTTCTATAACGCAACCGACACAACAGCTACCAGTTGCCGTTAGCTGTGGAGTTTGCGGAATCGTTATTCGGCTCGATACGCATTTAAGATGGTATATGGACGATGATAATCGTTGTTTGGTACTCTGAGTATAGCAGACTGTACTTTTTTGTTAAATTATTTTATTCATTCATATACATATATAATCTTTAAAAGAATTCACTTATCATCAGCATTCACTAAAGAATTTCAACTTTTGCTGGAAATTACTAAGGTTGCAACTTTATTTGACTATTTCGGGTGTGTAATTTTTTGTCTTTTTTGAGTAGTATTATAGATACTTAAATGTTCAGCGTTTCCATCTGTGACCTGTAATTGCCATCTACTCAAACAATATAGGCTTAACATGTAGCAGGTTCGGTTATGCTATAATATATACATGTGTATTATATATATATATCGTTATATATGTTCGTTCGGCGAACGAATTTTAAATGATTTTATTAGCAACGAAACATCTCGATTGTTTTCGATTTATTTTTAATCTCTCACTTTTAACCCACAAGATAAAAATGTGTTTTTGACGGTTTTATTGCCTAAAAACGGATAATGCGTTTTATTCCGATTTGTATATTGCCCAAACGCGGATATGAATTTAGGTTTTGTTGTTGTATGAGGAGTGAAGTCACAAAATATAAATAATATGAATATAGGTAACAGGGTAGTCAATAAGATTGAATGATTTTGTTGCATAGCACAATTGCAATAATGTTGAAGTTATTGTTGTTTTTGTTTAATGTTATGCCATAAATTCTTTATAGGATTATGATTGGAGATTTATGGTGACTGGTCTCTAGTTTTTTGACCCATCTTTAAGAAATTTAGTTATAAATTTACTTTTGTGGATTGGAGCATTATCTTGCTGCAATAAGATGTCTGTTCTTATCAATTTAGTCCTGTAAGGAGGTACATTTTTATTTTTTGTTTAATTAATTTATTTTTATACATATAATCTTTAGACGAATTCACTTTTCAGTATTTAATTAAGTTTCCAGCAATTTATTAAGGTTCCAACTTTATTTTACTATTTCGGGTGTGTAATTTTTAAACTTTTTAAGTAATAAATGTCCAGCTTTCCGATCTGTGATCTAATTGCTATCTGCTTAAATAATATAGCTTAACATGTAACAGGTTCGGTGCCGGTAACAGAGCTATAATGCTTGATCAATTATATGTCTGGTTGTACTGGTATGGGGATTTTATTCATCAACTTAAATACCACTTATCGTCTCTTTGTACGTAAGCACAGCTGCCATTATTATAAAGATCAGTGGATCAATTTAAAATATCATCTTGCTTTGCTTGGAAAATGTTTTGGCCGTAGAATTCACAGTTTCTTGTTCATTGGATCTTGGATTTTGTCACAATAAACGTCTGATCGAATATTTTCAGTGGCACAGGATTTTTTCCATATCGGAGACCAAATCAAGTGTACTTGGTGGTTGTCAAACACAAATCAACTTAAATGTTTTAAATCTAGATGGTGATTGATTTGGACTGCCAATCGTCAAAGCCAGCTTTTATGTTTGTTCTTATATTTGTTGTTGGATTGGAGCAAAGTATTATGTTAACAGCAAACTGTACCCTGAGGTCAACAATTTTTTTGATGAGGTCTCATTTGTTCTTGGAATCACGTTTCGTAGTTGATACCTCTAAGAATATGTTTTGCTGATTACAAATTCTTTTTTTTAATAATATAGTTAAGATGTAGCAAATGACGATTTGCATTTAATGCAAAATATAATTTATTATACACACCGATTTAAAGTTTTAAATTCTTTTCGAGCTACAGCAAATCTTGAACAAAAATTCAATCCGAAATGAAAAGAACTATTAGATAAAAATGGGGAAAAACATTTTTCATAAAAAATAATAATCGATATTTGGAGTATGGTAAATGCTCGAACATCCAGTAAAGTCACCACACGATGAAACTAAATCCAGAAATTTTCCTTGAAGTAAAGTAGTCCAATGTACTGCCAATAACTTTTGATATCGGTTTCAAATCATTTTCCTTAAGGCTAGTATTTCATATCATTTTCCTTAAGGCTAGTATTTTACATTTAAGGCTAGTATTTTAGATTTATTATTTAAATCAATGGTCAGTTTTTTAGATCTCCGTTCAATTTTTGACTTATACTTTGAATCAATGAAAATATCAAGAGAATATTTAAAATGTTTAAAAAAGAGTTGTTAAAGACATAAAATATTCTTTTGGTACCTTTCAATGCTCTGAAATGAGTCACTTAAGACTCTTAAGTGCGGTTAGTATAGCAAATCTCAAAAAATCTAAACTACACAGTAGCATAGTCTTTTTAATAAAAAAAATGTCTCTTTAATTCTATACACAAGCAGGAGTTTGACATACATTTTTAAATGGTGCTTTAGAGTTAAGTTTTTTAACAGAAATCTTGAATTTTGAATCATGTATTCCCTTAATTTGTCGTTATGTGTCGTACTCGTAATCGAGATTTAAAAATAGATCAACGATGAACAAAATCAAAAAATTCGTTGCGTTAGGACAAGACTCAGCTGCTAAACTTAAAGTTGACAAGTTTTAGCAAACCATTATATTTCACTGACATGTTTGCAGCATTATCGTAATTTTGACCTCTATACATTTTTTAATATTTAGCCCTTCTAAAATTTTGTAGATGTTGTTTAAGAAAATCATCTAATTTCGCAAGATATTCGATGCATGGAAGCTTTGTAATTGTCTTACACGAGTTGCTGAGTTAGCTTCGTTATGGCTTCGAAACGTCAGGCCCAATAAAGTCAACAATTTGTCAACAATTCGACCGTTGCTACCACGCGTTGTTAAATATAACGCCATTACTTTATCCTTTCATTCATAAATACATCCTATTTTGTATATTGTTGAACTAAATGCGAACCTCAATTTGAATTGGTATATAAATTGAACAGTTGGTTAATATATTTAGTATTTAGAACATTGCGACATATTTTTCGGGCCTGTAAGATTTCGGAGCCCTACTTCTGCGTGCACAACGCGCACTCGTAAATCCGCCACTGATGGTAAGCCAAGTCTCACAGATAATATAATCACATCATGATCATTGTCCAGAACACCAAGCAAAATAATTTAGCTTTAGCACGAATACTTGAGGCATTGAGGTAGTACATGGGAGTGGTAACATTTGATAAGGAACTTTTGTAGAACTTTTCCAACTTTGTATGCAAATTTAAATTTCGGGTCACGCAGCCGGTATCCAAAAGTTTTTCATTTTTTGCAGCAACTGTTTCTGTATTTAGAGCCGTCACACGAAGTTGGTCATTTATACCAAGTTTATAAAGAAAATGTATTTAAAATCTTTACGAGAAGCCTAAATTTAGGAGTAACAGTTTTAATTTCGAAATTCGGCAAAGGTCATAACGGTTGAGCTGATTTAAATCCTATGTTATAGAACAAAGTGCTGTAGAATTTTAAACATGAACATTGTACCGTTTTGTGATGTACTGTACCGTTTTGTGATGTACTGTTTAACTCGACATCCTGTTGCGAGTTGTACTTGGGTATCGTTATATATCATTTGAGTGCGATTTACAGACTTTAAAGTTAACATTTCTGTAAAGAGTTTGTTTCTATTTTCGCAATCTGTGTACAAAATTAAAATCATATATTACTAGTTTCAAACGTAATATATATAAACATAAATATGTAATTTACTGTAAAATCCCCTGTGGATATAGGATCCCAATGAAAATACAAGTCGATACATATTTTCACCAAACTAAACATGATACGTATTGT
Organism: Tipula confusa; assembly: GCA_963556175.1. NCBI lineage: Eukaryota > Metazoa > Arthropoda > Insecta > Diptera > Tipulidae > Tipula > Tipula confusa. Next base: position 33,114 of record CAUVYK010000410.1, on the reverse strand, counting down.
GTTCATGCAGCAAACGATATATTTTCCCTCATCCACATCTTATATATATTCTATGAAACGATAAATTTTAATATTCGCTGTAAAATCAAATTATTCGACAGAGAATATAGACTATAAAGACAACAAAAGATGTATCGAGTAAAATGTATATTCGTAAATCGAATTAATTTTATAACATCTAGTTACAACAACATTAAAGAATCTAAAAAAAAACATTGCGAATAACTAAGAAAATCAATACGATACTTTTTACCACATTCCAATACCTTAGTATATAGCAGTATATAGTTGTAAGTCATTGGAGAACAGCTGCAATGAACAATTTAAATATAGAAAAATTAATCTGTAATTTAACAAATAATTTCCACCAATTTACGGTACATACTACTTTAACTATACTTATAACTATATTTTACTTTAAGTGTTCAACAAGTGAAATTTTGATAGTTTTTTACTTACTCTATAGTGCTACACACACAGCACATAAGACACAGCACATAAGTGGATTACCATAAAAACGATTTAGAAAACTACAAGATAACCAAAACCATATACATAGTTTCGGTTTAGTTTTTATAGGGGATGATATTTTAAGATGTATAATTTTATTTTGAAGGTGTTGCTTTAAGCATTATATATGATTTGATTAATTTAAATTCTTTTAAAATTGAACATAACATTTTAATTGCTGTTTGCTGTTAACGCTAATGATTTTTCTGTTGTTTATACATTTTGTCGGGTTATTAATCAAAATGTTTAATTAATTTTAAATCATGGAGAAAAACTATCAATTAAATTAGCAAATTTGAAATCAAATGATAGATTAATTGATAGATATATTATCGTGCAAGATTGGCACCTAATAATTTTTTAACATAACCTTAAATAATAGCTTATCTTCTTGATTTTCACTGTAATTATGACAGACATAATTCTAAACTGAATTTAATACTTGAAGCTTCCCATTTACATCAAAATCGCAAATCATCATAGTGATAAATATACATAAAAAAACGTTTCTAATGTTAGGTATATTATACAAATTTCTAATTCTCTAAAGATCCTTATATAATGTATAAGGCACTCAAAATTGCCCATTCCACTTAATAATTTCTATAGCTATATATATATACGTACCCATAAATTACTTAGGTTATGTGTATAATAAATGTTTATAACTCAATTCGATGTAACTGACTTAATTTCATGTTTTTTTTTATATCGTTTGTAATTAATCATTCATTAGATTATGGAACCTAAAATATCCTTTCTACTAATTGATTTTATTTCATTGAAAAGTTTACGAAATGAATTAGGTAATAAATCAACGATTTAATATCAACACAATTTATTATACATTTTTTTTTTATTATTAAATCGTGTATGTTCCATTGTCGAAGCTTAAATGTCAAACCTAAACTCGGTATTGCCAATTTCACTCGTACTCCATGCATCGATTTTTTCGATATACTCTTCAGACATTTCGCTAGTAAATTGTCCTACTTTTGCTGTTCGTATAACTAAAAATTCTTCGTGCTCTATCCCAACATTATTGTAATTCCCACTCATCCGATTTTTTATGATTTTGTTTAAATTAAGATTGTCAACAATTTCGTAACTATCGTTTTCATTGACTGCGATATTACTGCACATTGATTCGTATTCCAAATGATTTGACAGTTTTTCAATTTCATCGTCACTAATTGGTTTTTCAAGAAAATTGGCTACTTGTTTAATGATATTCGATGGATTTTGTTTAAATTCTTCGAACGTAATGAATAAAATGTACGGTTCGTCTTGTATACACCAATAGTCGAGGACATGGTTGTGAAATGGTGCGGCTAATACTAAATCTTTGCTGAATATTTCCAAGAAATCTTTTAACGTTCCTTTATACTTAAGCACCTCTTTGTAGTAGTGATAGTATGATATTGCAACATCTTTTGGATTTCGGGCAACATAAATTAACTGAAAATATATTTGGATGATGACAAATTATTTACTTGACTTCTTATCAATATATGCAGATATAACACAATCAGTTTTTGTGTCTTTTTTTTTAAATTTTATCAAAGGTACTGCCTTCAAAAAACATTAAATTAATTATTTACCTTAGGTTGGACACTCCATAATTTAGCGGGTAAAAGCGGTACCGGTAAATGTGACCTAATATATCGTGGTGATTCTGTTCGCCTTGATTTATCAATTGAATTAGTTTTCACCGCTTTTGGGTCATCTGGTGCAATGACTGACTGTCTAAAAATAAATGTTAATTTATGTATATAGGTTATAGAATATTGATTAGATTACAAAAAAAATATAATTTTTACTCAAAAAATTGATATCGTTTGCTCAAAGGCACTTTGGCTGCTTGTTCATAGTCTAAATTGTTGTTGAGCAACCAAACCAGTTCCTGGATCCATACTCCACCTTAAAACAATCATAAACATTTATATAAATTCGTAAAACACATTACTAGATAATTCAAATATATTTACCAGCTTCTGGGAATGAAGTTACCCATACATCATCACTCTTGACATTAAACAATTCAATTTCCATGGCATGATTTCGATATGTTGGTGGAAATATGAACGATTTAAATTTGATGGAATTGCCGAGCGGAGTCTTATAATTATTTATTGTTTTGACACGGACGAGATCACGATTTTTTAAAAATTCAGTCGATCGTAACAATTTCCGATCACCGGTCACAGTTTCACAAACTATTGGCATTTTACTTTTTTTTTTTTTTACGCCAAACACCTGGATACACCTGAACGTATATGAACCAAATTATTTACAATAAAGTGAATTTTCGAGTTGAACATAGATAAAAAAAAATAAAAAATGTTTTTATAAAACAAAATTATGTGAGATAAGATTACGCGAGTGTTTCTACTGAATTTTTTTTTATTATGAACATGCATATACCTATATATGAAGAGCGATAACAGTCAACAGCGTAATCAAGACAGCAACAAGCACAAATATCGTTATATATGTAAAAGTATATATAACGCACACTTATCACCTGTATAAATGTTACTGTATAAGGGTCTTCCACTATATTTTAGATTGTAGTACTAAACATTTATTCGCGGTGTAGTTTGGTTAGAAAGGTGGGCACTGTAGCTGCTTTTTTATCATTCCTTATTTCTTAATATTTTCTTTAGTTGCGTTGATTTGTTTGCAAGTAATTAACCCGAACGAACTCTTATAGACGAACAGTGTTGATTCTAGCTAGATAATTTTTGTTGTTTTGTTTAAGTATACGCGCGGGATAACTGATTTAATGAGATGTTGCATTGTTTTATATATTTAAAGCGGATGGTAAAGTAAACCTTTTTTAATCCGTTGAAGCATATTTGTTTTTTTTTTAACTTGGAAAACCATAATGAAATTGTATTGCTATTTCACTTTATGTTAATTAACTTTGATTTGAACATTTTTCATTATAAAAGTTTATAGAAATAAAATTAATTGTTAATTTTCCAAATACACACACGGTCACAAAACGTATGTTGCTTGCAAAAAATGTATAACTTGAACCAGAGGTTTCCAAACTTTTATCGACACCGTTTTATCTTAAACAAACATATCTATATATGTATATATATATATATATATATATATATATATATATATATATATATATATATATATATATATATATATATATAAGAATTTTCCTTGGCTGTTATTGAATGCGATTTTGATGTTATCGTTTTAACTGATACATGGCCTAATTATAATATCTTCGACACTGCGAGTTATTCAACACTAGCTATGTTGTTTTTAGATATGATCGGGTATTTTCTCGCGGGGGCGGTTTTTTAATAGCAGTCATTCAATGACTGTGAGGCGGTTTGGATTAAAGGGCGGTTTGTATTATAGCACACCAAATTCTAAGCTGATTCGTTATACGGAACATTGCAATATCATCAGTTTTCTTGCAGAGCTTCTTGCGAAATTTTCTCATTACCACCATCATTTATATATGTATATGTATATATATTACCACCATCATTTAACTTAAATCAATACTCTTATTTTAGTCTTGGTGTTGGCAATCTGGGATCGTTTATTTTCGAAACCAATATACTGTACACAAATATATATTGAAATTAAAACAAAATCATTGTCCTGGTCCTGATATTGTCTCTGGCTTTGCCGTTAGGTCTGTTGTCTAACAGAATTCTATAGAAATTGGTTATTTTCCCGTTCATTGGAAGTTGTCGCATATTATTCCTGTTTTCAAAGATGGGGATAGATCTTTAGTGGCTAATTATAAACCGATTTCCATTCTATCGGTTATTCCTAAAATCTTTGAATGCACGGTTCGTGATATTATGTTTATTTAATTTGATAAGTTTATTATTCCACAGCAACATAGATTTTTCCCGGGTCACTCAATGGCAACTAATCTCGTTGAATTTACCCAATTTGTGATAAATTCGATTGAAGGTGGTGCGCAGGTTGATGTAGTGTTTACTGACTTCAAAAAGGCACTTAATAGAATCTCACATGAGGTTGTTTTATCTAAATTGCAGGAAGTCGGTGAAGGGAATGTTAAAAACGAGCCTTCATTATTATCTCGTACAAAATTCTCTAATTTATCCTGAGTTGTACTTAGCGGGTTTGTGTTGAGGCATGCTAGCTCACTTTGAAGAGGATCCATAAATAAAAAAAAATAAGGTTGGATTTTTAAGTCATTAAAAGGAGACATGATCATCGATAGCTGCCGTGATGAATAACCCATCATGACTCGTTATCTCTTGATATTTCCGCATTTGTATTACCATAAAATCAGCGATTGGGTCACATTTAGATACTTGTGCTGATAGTAGATATTTCTCTGTATTTTCAATACCACACGCAATAGTGGCCCGATTGTGATGAATGATACCTTAATCAAAAGCTCTGATCCTCAGTATGAATAATGCATTAAAATATATAAATTTCAACAAAAAATTTATTCGCCAAAAAATTAGCAAAGGGGTTAGCCTTTGCAAATTTACGAATTTCTCTGTATTTTCAATACCACACGCAATAGTGGCCCGATTGTGATGAATGATACCTTAATCAAAAGCTCTGGTCCTCAGTATAAATAATGCATAATCAGATCAATCTGGTGGTTTCTTTGTTTACTTGTGTAATTTTTTTGCACATTTCTTTGGTGTACATACACGTATTTATAGAAAAACCCATAAAACTGTGAATATCGGAAATACAAAACCATAATAAGGCGGAAATTGCGGAAATGGATTATTGCATGGAATATTGTATCGTATAATAAAATCCAATTTTGTTTATGTTTTATACTGTGCTATATTTAGTGGCCGGTAACAGGTTTGTTTTTTGATTGCAACGAAACGATTCAGAATCATGAAAAATGTAATTTTTTGGTTCATCTAATTTCATCTAAAATTTAACAACCATAAGAAAGTAATTTAATTTTTTCAAGCATCGTTTTGGACGTTCTTTGAAAGTAGCGTTATATATTATACGTGCAGTGGTGGTGGATAAATCATTCGTTTTATTATGAATAATTTAGTATGTACCGACGTAGGTACAAATACTCACATATATATCCGTTAAAATAAGTAAGATGTTAATGAAAATTGAAGATTTTGATGGAGATACGGGTATACTGGATATCAAATTTAATAATTCACGTAAAGTTGAATGTAAACTGAATTTAAAGAATTCATTTGGGCAATAGACGTAAGTTTATACACGATTTTGATTTTCTTTAAAATTTGAAGATGGTTTGAATGAAAAGCGAGAATATTTAAGATGGATATCCCAAATAGAGTACTAAAATGGTATCAAGCGCTATACAAATTTCAATTTATTTTCCAATAAACATTTGTATACCCGCACATACTATACGATAACATGGGACTATAGCAGTGTGCCAGAAGAATATTTCGCCATTAATTGGGTAATATACCCAACTATAAAATCGTGTATATATATATATATATATCTTACATATATACAACAAATTTATCGTTTCAACGAATTTTATTTCTTTTTTTGTAATCGTGATTTTGGTAACGACGACAATTTCCGTTATCCTTGTTTAGTATTCGATCTCGTATACCGAAATAAAATGTTAAGCCTATACATAAAATACATACATTTTTATCTGTCTCCATCATAAAAATTGCTAAAAACGATGTTAACTTTTTTGTTTGTTCCATTGGTTGCGGTATATATTGTCGCATCCACACGGTCCATAATAGTAATTTTCTTATCTATCATCTTATTTTTTGCGAATGTAGTAGGTACATGCACTGAGAGAACAGTTTTAGTTGTGACAAACGATTTTTGCGCCTCTTGCATTTGGCTGTTGCCGCAACTATATTAATTCATTTGGACTAATATCAATTTTTGTTTGTAAGACCTAATTTGAAGTTATTAAAAATCAATTTTCGATTGATTCAAATATTATTGTTTTGCCACAATCGGTTATTAGTATTTACAACTAAATAATTTCAAAAGAGAAAACAACATATTTTTGCTGTTATAAAATTTCATTCAAAGTGAACTCTAAGTTTATTTGTACCTAATAAGATTTAACTATTACAACCGAATAATTTCTTAATGATAAACGAATTTCTTTCTAAGCAACAAAATACTCGTTCAGTGTAATAATGATTATGTTTATTATAACTAAATTTTCCATTGGTTCAGCTGATAATTTAGTTGGAATAATCGAATTGAATTGTGAGTCTACTAATTTAAGTTTGACTTAAATGCGAATTTATTTGTAACACCCGTCTATTTCACTTGGGTTTATCGCATTTTAAAACAATTGTTTGTCACAAGCGTCCAATATGTTGCTTCTTAAGCTGTCGAGCAGGATTATATACTGGGCTTAATACTCCTTTTTTAAAAGTTTAACACACAAATTTAATATGCGCATGGCAAATATACCAATATACTTCTTATGAAGGAGTACTTCTTATAAAGCTTTCTATAATTTTTTTGAGTTCGATAAATTTACAATAAAATTAAGATTTTATCATTCAATACGTACTCAGGGGAAGAATAAAACATAAATGCAAATTTTTTAAAACAATTTATTTTGATTAAATAATTTCAAATTTTTACAGTAGTTTTACCAGTGTAAGTTTTATTGAGTTTTTAATATTTACTTTAATAATCCCATATAAAACTTTTGATTGTTGGAATATTTAGTTATATAAGATGTATGGTCACATTTTAAAGATTCTATATCTCTTAACACAGCATTGTTTTGCTGTTCGATCAAATAAGCGAAGTAATAGATATCAAAACATAAAGTTTCAATAGATTGTAAACAAATGTAAAATTTTTCTTCGTGGCTCACAACTAGTTGTACAAGACCAAATATTGGTTCACAGATTAGAACTGTGACTTTTAACTTTTTTAATTGTATTATTAAAAAACCAGTTCGCACTCTTTTTGTGTCATAATTCTGATTTATATTCCCGTAGGCTGCTAAAGGTTTCATAATTTATTATATACAGACAAACGAAAAAATATTGCAACAAATGAATTTTCTTTATTATAACCAAATTATTTTTGTGTCGGTTGGGATAAACGAAATTCAGTTTTCTAAAATAATATGTAACTAATAATTATTATAGCAACATATTTATTTTTGCCGTAACTAATATATTTGTTGGAAGATTATTTAAGGATAGTTGTTACAACTAACATATTTTACCACTAGCTTTCAAACGAATCGGTTATTATTTAATTTTGCTTCAAATAATTTTCCTTTGTTGAAATAAATATTTTGTATCTAGAATAGAATTTCATTTATAGTAAATGAATTTTATTTGATACAAAAAATATTTATTGAGGCAAACGAAATATATTTAATACAAGAGTGAGCCAACAAATTATTTTTCTCAGTGTGGTTTTAACCAAAAATGTTAAAAACAAAACTCATAAGATTAAAAAAAATGTGGAAAATGAAAATCGAGCAATTTATTTTATTGTTGCTTCTGTTGGTTGGTACTCGAATAGATGAAAATTTCTAAATTTATTTATTATATCGAAATACACAAATTAAATTTCGCTTCTTGATACTTGCGCCTACAATTTGTATTAAAATGCCCGTGTAATTTAATTAATTTTCGTTATGCTGGAAAGCGTATACAGAGATCATAAAACCACTAAAGTGTTCTTATTTTCTTCTTGCTAGGATTCTAAAATAAAGATGGGGAAAGAGGGAAAACAATGCAGATACAATATAATATAATACTATATTATATAGGGTAGCACAGTTTAATAAAAAAATTTTATTACTTGAGTATAGGTAATTGCAAATTTCTTTATGAGGATACTCGTAGTTGCTTAAAGTGATAAAACATAGTATTATGGTCGATTCCTTACCAAATTAATAGCTTAATTATATGGTTAAAGTGTGGTATAAACTTAATATGGTTTAGAAAAAATTTAGATTTAACTAACATCTAAGCTATATAAATTTGTTTGAAATTAAGCTCTATTAGTTTCCAGCTAACTTTTCTCTTCCGCTGATTGTCTTTCGTGTTGTTGTAATATTCTTCCAGGTAAAATGCAAAAAGTTCTGCTATCTGTTTATAATTAGTTACCTAATTTATTCAGTCTTTTTAGTTCTTTTAACACTTATTTCGCTTTGTTTTATTTGTTTCTCTGTCATTTTTTTCTTTCCACTTTGCACTAACCAACTAAATGACCTCAGCTAGTGAAATTGTGGCGCTTCTTTTTAATTATTTAATTTATTTAATTTATTTTATTTATTTAATTTATTTAATTTATTTAATTTATTTAATTTATTTAATTTATTTAATTTATTTAATTTATTTAATTTATTTAATTTATTTAATTTATTTAATTTATTTAATTTATTTAATTTATTTAATTTATTTAATTTATTTAATTTATTTAATTTATTTAATTTATTTAATTTATTTAATTTATTTAATTTATTTAATTTATTTAATTTATTTAATTTATTTAATTTATTTAATTTATTTAATTTATTTAATTTATTTAATTTATTTAATTTATTTAATTTATTTAATTTATTTAATTTATTTAATTTATTTAATTTATTTAATTTATTTAATTTATTTAATTTATTTAATTTATTTAATTTATTTAATTTATTTAATTTATTTAATTTATTTAATTTATTTAATTTATTTAATTTATTTAATTTATTTAATTTATTTAATTTATTTAATTTATTTAATTTATTTAATTTATTTAATTTATTTAATTTATTTAATTTATTTAATTTATTTAATTTATTTAATTTATTTAATTTATTTAATTTATTTAATTTATTTAATTTATTTAATTTATTTAATTTATTTAATTTATTTAATTTATTTAATTTATTTAATTTATTTAATTTATTTAATTTATTTAATTTATTTAATTTATTTAATTTATTTAATTTATTTAATTTATTTAATTTATTTAATTTATTTAATTTATTTAATTTATTTAATTTATTTAATTTATTTAATTTATTTAATTTATTTAATTTATTTAATTTATTTAATTTATTTAATTTATTTAATTTATTTAATTTATTTAATTTATTTAATTTATTTAATTTATTTAATTTATTTAATTTATTTAATTTATTTAATTTATTTAATTTATTTAATTTATTTAATTTATTTAATTTATTTAATTTATTTAATTTATTTAATAATTTATTTAATAATTTATTTAATAATTTATTTAGTAATTTATTTAATAATTTATTTAATAATTTATTTAATAATTTATTTAATAATTTATTTATTTTTTTTTTTTTTAATTTTTAATCCCTACAATCTTGTTCTGGGGCCGAAGCTCACCCAACTCTTTCGCGGTTATTTTAACGTCCTTACTTTACGCCAACGAGGGCCAAATCGAGGACGCACGAATACAGGTTCGCGATAATAATTTATTTAATAATTTATTTAATAATTTATTTAATAATTTATTTAATAATTTATTTAATAATTTATTTAATAATTTATTTAATAATTTATTTAATAATTTATTCAATAATTTATTTAATAATTTATTTAATAATTTATTTGAAAATTTATTTAATAATTTATTTAATAATTTATTTAATAATTTATTTAATAATTTATTTAATAATTTATCTAATAATTTATCTAATAATTTATTTAATAATTTATTTAATAATTTATTTAATAATTTATTTAATAATTTATTTAATAATTTATTTAATAATTTATTTAATAATTTATTTGATAATTTATTTAATAATTTAATTTATTTAATTTATTTAAAATGGGTTGAATTCAAATTTTTAACTAGTGAATGTTCTGGCCACGTATAAGCCCTCATTACAGCTTCAAAAGATTCAGAAGACATCTTTTAAATAAAAATTTATACTTTTGCTAAATAAATAAAATGATTAAAGTTTTCAAGTCTTAGATCTTTGGGAAGCGAATTAGGCTCACAATTTATAAAATTTAGTCTTAAATAGTTTTTAGAATAAATTTTTTGTTTGTATTTGTAAGAACATATTTTTAACTTAAAATGTATTGGTAAATCACTTAAGCCAATCTTTTCTGACTTTTTAAAACTATTTTGGCTTCAGCTGCATATTTTGTATTTAACTTGTAAAATATGATTTTATTACTACTCAATTGTGTAGACATTTTAAGTTACTGAACCTAGTGTATTTGTGAAAACAGTATTTATATTCTAAAATCACTTAGGTTTAAGCTATCTAATTGATGTTCTATATTTAAGCGAATATATTTTAAAACTCGTAAGATTCTTAGTAGTTAAAATAAAATAGTATTTTGATTAAAAACCCTGGTAAATGACTTAAGTTGCTTAAGTCAATTTTAACTTACTTAAGTCAAGTTTCTAGATATTTTAATATTATCTTGGCTCATCCAACCTTAAATGTATTTTTAAACTACTTAAGCCACACATTTTTAATTTAAAATTATTTGGTTTATCGGCTTAAGCTATCTAATCGATGTTTTCTAATTGAGACTAGCTTAGCTATTAAAGTAAAAAATCTCTTATTAACTCTTAGTGACCAGGATTCTAGTTAAGCGACTTAATTTAAATATTTCAAATAGTTTTAGATAGACAGTTAAATACTAAATAGTTCATTTGTTATATGGTGTGCGAACACATTTCTAACATTAAGAGTATTTAATAATTAAGTTAAGCCGATTATTTTAGATATTATAACATTATCTTCGCTAAATCTATCTCCACAATTAGTTAATAATAAACTACTATAAAAAAACATTTCTGGTTTTTAAATCTATTATAGGTTAAATCTATTTAATCGAAGTGTTAATTGTAAGAAAGAATATATTAAGACTCGTATAAGTTAAAAATTCTATTCTAGCTAATTAACTAAAATGATTAACGTTACTTAGAGATCTGAAAAGCGGCTTAAGCTTTCAATTTTTTAAATAATTTTTAAGTTAAATAATTTATTTGTATTTGTAGGCTCACATTTGTTACTTAAAATTTATTAATAATTAACTTAAGTCAAATATTTTTGATATGTTTAAAAATTATCTTAGCTGAAACTATTTAATCCATATTACTTTAACTTTAAGTGTTTAACTTTAATAGCTTTAAGTGTTAATATTTTAAGATTATTCTTTCGATCAAGGCGAAATAAACGACAACGATAGATTTTTCTTGCCTCACCACGGTGTACTCAAACAAAATTGCATGAACGACGATCATTAAATGACTGCGTCTGAACGTGGATTTCCCTACCCAGATTTCATTATGTGTCTCAGTGTAACATTTTTGATATTCTATCGTTTTTGGTGCTGTGAAAGATCCCACAAGTAGACCAAAAGGAAGGAGGTGAACCTATATTGAATAAAGAAGCATTGTGGCAACAATAAAGATTGTGGGCCTTCAATATCACTCAAAAATCGATGGTCATAATTACAAAATGCACCATGTTATCAGAAGTGGGAAAACTATTTGACCCACTTGGTTGGTTCGCACTGATAATCATTAAAATGAAAATATGAAGGATAGAGCTCCGAGGGTTTTATGATGCAAACCAAAATGCATACAACGCTGTTATTTTTTACCGGGTCATAAAATGAAATGAGCATTAGTATATTTCAAGCCAAAATTAAGGTGGCTCCTATAAAGCAGTTATACCATGGCCGCTTTTAAAGTTATGTTCACCTTATTAACAAACCTTATACCTAGTCAATATAGAAACAAAGTTAAACATATAGCATAGAAATAGAAAATAAAGTTTCAGTTAACAATTTGTTCATTAAACTACGTGCAGGTTCTGGTGGAGCTTTCAGGATCGTTACATTAAAAACAAAATGTGGAGAAGTAAAGCGACATATTACCAAAATTGTAATTGTTTCGATAAAACTAGACGTTTCAATTCAAGTGTAATGTTTGTGAGCATCATATCACTTGAATACATAGATAAATATTTAAGAATCCTTGTATTTATGAGTTTTATAAGCCTTAAGTCATACAAAAAATTAGGTGTTGGGCTAATCTACAAATAAAAAACAGTTTAGCTGTAATTTTAAATTTAACTTTTTATCAGTTAAAATCCGTAATAAATCCACACTTGTGTCATTAATTACAGTGGTCCAATTGAATAAATGGACACCTTAAAAACTAATCCTCATTGTCATTATCCATCCTCCTTAATTATTTACATGAATTTAAAGTATAATAGTTTTTGATACAAATTGGAAGAAATACGTCTCAAAATAATTAAATAATCCATATTTAAGTATTTGTTATTTCCATTTTTCATTTAAGACAAATTGTTTGAGTCAAGTTATTGTGTATTTAAACATGAGTATTAAAGTCGTTTTCTAAGTTGTTTACCTACAGAAAAAAAGTTGTCCAAGTTGTTACAGAAAAAACTAGCAAAAATTTCATAGATTTTTTATGATATCATGCTAGATATATATGATAAGTTTATACACCCTGTACCAATTTCAATACTATAAAAATTATATGCTAATTGTTTTTTTGTTCTAATTATTATTTGACAATCGCACCACAAAATAGATTTTTCAAAATCATATTTCCTTAAAACTTTTTTTATATTTTGATGTACGCTTTTAATTATGTACTTAAAACTGCTTGCATAATTAATTTTATTTATGTATTATAGGATACGCACATTAGGTTAACAAATATAATATGTAAAATAAAATGAAAATTAATTACATTCCACACATAATACGAAAATACAATGTTAATTATTATTATTTGGCAAATATTTAAATAACATATTTTTTACGAGAAAGAATAATCATTACATTAACACATTAAATATTAACAATTTATTTAGTCTACGACCTGTAAATCACCTACAAATGAAATTTAACTTTTCTAAATTTTATTAATTTTGGTCGACTTGTGGATATACAAATCTTTTATATCTGTTTATTTTGCAAGATAAAAGGATTTTGGTCGTTGTTTTTATGTTTATATCTTAATTTTATTATAATATAATATTTGAAGTTTTGTTTAATTTTCTACTTAGTAAAAATTATGTTTTTTGGTAGGGTGAACGTATTTTTTTGTGCCAACATGTTTGCTCAAACGTTTTAAGAGCTAAACTTTGAAAACTTTTCGATTTAATAACTTAAAAACATTAGGCTTAAATGCATAACAATATTTCTAAGTATATCTTAACATAAAAAGGTACTTAAATAAATATTTAAGAAAAATAATCACAATCACTTTTAAACACTTTATAGTTTAAAGCCATATAGCTTTTTAAAAAAATCGCTTTATGGTAGATAAAGCGTCAACTATTTGCTGTGAATTATGGGCTTTTTTGCCTGTGTTTTCAAGAATTTTGAATTGTTTACTCAATGCCTAAAATATTTTCTGCTATTTCAATATAAGAAATATTGTTAGTTTAAGCCCTTGATAACTGCTGTTGTCCTTGCGGTGATTATTTTTTAGTATGAGTTTAAACTTTTACATTTATTGATTGTCTATCAAAATTCTTGGCACCGCTTGAGCTGATAAGGAAAAATTCGAGATCAAAGAATTTTGCAACGTTCATCATTTCTCAGACATTTTATATATATATATATATATATATATATATATATATATATATATATATATATATATATATATATATATACATATTTCAGTTGTAATGCCTTTTAGAGCTCTTAAGGAGCTTTAGTGGATTTTCATTTCCACATTTGATCATACAATCATTATTTAATTATTTAACAGGTGATTTAGGGTTTAAAAATCATTCCATCTATATACTTTCTATATGGTACTCGCAATTTTACAATTCTTGATCTGTTGATGATTTGATTGTCTTTAGTTTTTTATATACTTTTGCAAAAGTTTTTTTTTAATGGACACTGCTACAATTTTTACCTGCACAAATGCCCTAATAGATTTTGTAGCTATTTCGCATATGAAAACCTTAGTTGAAGGTTTGTAATTCTTCTTAACAGGTTCTAAGCTATGGTATCAAGACTTTCTTCTATATCTTCGTCACCTGTTGATTTTAACTCTGCGTACTCGAGTAATTTTGTTTTGGTACATAAATTATTTTCAAAGTAGCTAAACATAATGCTTGATTATAACATCTACTTACAATAAGTACACCTTCTGAAAAGGAAACAATTTTCAAAAATTTTGCATATTCTTCGGTTCTCAAAAAATGTTTATAGAGTTAAATTAGCTTTTCAATTTATTATGTTGGTATTTTAAATTTCCATTATAATAATTCACAAATTCTCACACGACACCATTAAACCTAAAAAAAACAACTGAAACGACACAGCATCGGTTGATATTTTACAATATTTTAAACGACAATAATAATGGTGTTATACCCATCTTGTATTATGATACTGTATATGGTTTCAATATTATATCGTTAAGCTGAATTACAATTATAAGCTTTTGTATATACATATATACGTGTATATTGTATACTCCAACGATGTGCTTCGAATCAAAAATCTATAAAACAGTTTTCAACATTTATAATTTCCATAAAAATGGAAATTTTCTTTTCTTCTTTATTGTTAATGTTCGAGCAAAGATGTTGGGGGTGTACTCCTTTTTCTTATATAGACCCATCATATTATATGTCTATAAACACTATGATGTTAAAAAAAATTTTTAATTAAAACTTATTGATGAATATAAACCAAAACCAAAATCATTAGTATTCTATTGTTCATGTCCTGAATTTATTTAATTTTATTAGATTTTATAAAACCTATATAATTAATTTACACATCCCGACAGAATTTTAAATTGGAATTTAATTTTATTAATTTTTATTTTTATTTGCAGAACTAAACTGAACACGATATGCAGACAAATGTGCAAATTGATTCGAAAAATTTACGTTCGCCTGATCACATTAAGCATCGTGGACATGTAACAATCGAGGTAAGTTCACTTTTTAACAACTTTAAAAATTGTTTTACTATAAATTTTATGGTAAAATATTGGGTTGGAAAAGGTTTGGTCCAATTTTTTCTAATTTACAATCACAAAATAATGTTTTTCAATTTTTATTCTTAAATCTGTATTTAAAAACTGTGACTGAAAGTTTCGGCATAAATTTTGAAAACAATTCGAATAAATTTTAATGGCACTCACAGCTCTTTTAAAGTACGTAAATATATTTAATATTCGTTGCTTACGTAAATTTTACGACCTAATATCTGATTATATTCGTCGTAAAATTGTGACGCCTAAGGCAATCACATGGTAGCAAAAAATTACAGTTTGATACGATTTTCAATGGTGTATCATCGATACCCCTTAATGTTGATAATTTAAATACTAATTCATAGTTGTTGTTGTCAATAGTAATGTTGTTGTTGTCAATAATTTTTATTTAAATTGCCTTGATTGTATGTTTTATTATGACTTATATTTAAATCGAATATTCGTTAGTGGTAGCTACAAGGGTAGCAATTTATATTGTGAAAATTAAGTTATCATCCCAGAGTCACAATAAATTTTAGTTTTATTGCAAATAATGATATTTTAGCCAGAATATAATGCTTAAGGGGTATATAAATCACAGATTTGTCTTACCGTTAGTTCACAAAATTATAATTTTATTTTTCGTATAATAAATTGTATCTGATGATGAAAAACTAAATAGAATTGATCGTTTTGCATCAAAATGTGCTGGGTACTCGAAACTATATTTTGTAATTAAATAAATAGAAGAAAATGAAATAAAATGGCATTTCAACGAAAAATTAGTATCAGTATTTAATTCAAGTAGAGAATAGTGCCACTTATATATATTTAACATCGTTAGGCGATTTAAGTGATTCTGTACTGTTTATATCGTCCTTTATATAAACGGAATTGCAAATAATGATTTAGTAAAATTTTCTATTGAGTTATACGAACATTTTATTTTGTAAATATTGCAAGACTCAAATATGTAAATATAATTTTATTCAAAGCTTTAATTCTTGATACTCTTTCATACTATATTCTTTGTTTTCTTTACTTTTAAATCTTATTATGTCTACTCTTTTACACAATTATTTACCATTACCATTGTTCAACAATTAAGAAAATACATAAAAGCTTACTCTTGAAATTAGTCTAAGATATTTTCTAGTTTATACTCATAAAGTTTGAAGTTAAGAAAAAGGTACAATAATAATGCTTTCCGATTTTTATCTTTAAATCTATATAAACTTTCGTCATAAATTTCGAAAACAATTCGAATAAATTTTATATGGCACTGACAGCTCTTTTAAAGTACGTAAATTTATTTAATATTCGTTACTTCTTGTAAATTTTACGACCTCATATCTGATTATATCCATCGTAAAATTGTGCCGCCTAAAGCAATCACATGGTAGCAAAAAATTACAATTTGATATGATTTTCAATGGCGTATCATCGATACCCCTTGAAGTTGATAATTTAAATACTAATTGATAGTTGTTGTTGTCAAATATAATGTTGTTGTTGTCAATAATTATAATGTTGTTGTTGTCATTTTTTTAGTTTAAATTGCTTTGATTACATGTTTTATTATATGAATAGAAATTAATTCGAATATTCGAGAATAGTGTAGGTACACGTGTAGCACTTTATATTGTGATAATTTTGTAATCATCCCAAGAGCCAGAATAATTTTTAGTTTTATTGCAAATAATGATATTTTATAGCCAGAATATATTGAAGTACGTAAATCAGAGTTTTGTCTTACCGTACGCAAAAATATTTTTTTTCGTGTAAACAAATTATATCTGTTGATATAATTGATCATAGAATTGATCGTTTCGAATCAAAATGTATTGGATACTCTAAACTATATTTTGTAATTAAATAAACAGAAGAAAATGAAATAAAATGGCATTTCAACGAAAAATTAGTATACGTATATATTTCATGCACGTAAACGAGAACATTGTCATTTATATATATTTACGGCATTAGACGATTAAAACGAGTTTGACCTGTTTATATATACGTCCTTTATATACGGGATTGCAAAATTTTATTTTTAAAATATTAAAAGACTCAAATATATAAATATAACATTTTTTGAAAGCTTTACAGTACCCTAATAATTCATGAAACTCTTTTTTACTTTCTTGTTAATTATCTTTACTTTAAAATCTTATTATGTCTACTCTCTTACACATAATTACCATTATTCAAAAATTAAGAAAATACATAATAGCCAACTCTTGAGATTAGTCTAAGATATTTTCTAGTTTAAATTTATAAAGTTCAAAGACTAGAAAAAAGCACAATAATCATGCTCTTCGATTTGTATCTTTAAATGTATCCAAACTTTCCGTATAAATTTCGAAAACAATTCAAATAAATTGTATGGCATTCACAGATCTTTTAAAGCACGTAAATATAAACAATATTCGTTGCTTCACGTAAATTTTACGACCTCATATCTGATTATATTCGTAAAATTGTGACGCCTTTAGCAATCACAAGCGTTAGCAAAAAATTATAATTTGATACGATTTTCAATAGTGTATCGTCTAAACCCCTTAATGTTGATAATTAAGAGCCGCAATAATTTTTGGTTCTATATTGCAAACAATGATATTTCAGTCAGAATATAATGCTTTTGGAGTATATAAATCACAGATTTGTCATACCGTACACAAAAATTTTTATATTTTGTTTTCGTGGTCGTTTCGGATCAAAATGTGTTGGGTACTCGAAACTATTTATTTTTTAATTAAGTAAACAGAAGAGTATGAAATAAAATGACATTTCAACGATGATACGTATATATTTCATGCACATAGAACACATTGTCACTTACATTTACACTCTACATTTACTTTTGAAATAAATATATATGTAAATATAATTTTTTTCAAAGCTTTATAGTACCCTAATAATTCTTAACACTCTTGTTTACTTTCTTGTTAATTTTCTTTACTTTTAAATCTTGTTAAGTTCTCTTTTTTACACAATTATTTTTATCAAAAATTAACAAAATATATAAAAACCACCTTTTGATATTCATCTAAGATATTTTTTAGTATATATTTATATAGTTCTAAGACCAGAAAAAAGCACAATAATCATGTTATTCGATTTTTTATCTTTAAATCTATATTAACTTTCCGCATAAATTTTGAAAACCATTCGAATAAATTTTATGGCACTCACAGCTCTTTTAAAGTACGTAAATATATTTAATATTCGTTGCTTCACGTAAATTTTACGACCTCATATCTGATTATATCCGTCGTAAAATTGTGCCGCCTAAAGCAATCACATGGTAGCAGAAAATTACAGTTTTTTCCAATAGTGTATCATCGATACCCTTTAATGTTGATAATTTTAATACAAATCCATAGTTGTTGTTGTCAATATATTTTATTTAAATTGTCTTGATTGAAAATTGATGTTCAAAATTATATTATCATCCCAAGAGCTAAAATAGTTTTTAAAGTTTTATTGCACATTATTATATTCTGGCTAAAATACCATTATTTAGCCAGAATATAATATTTTTTGGGTATATAGAAATGACAGATTTGTCTTAATTTTTTTAAAGATAATTTTAAGACAATTTTTTTTCGTTTATAAATTGTATCTGTTGATGAGAAACAAATTAAAATTGCTCATTTCGAATCAAAATGTGTTTGGTACTCGACACTATATATTGTAATCATATAAACAAAAAATTATAATACGGATATGTTTAATGCACGTCGAGAATATTTCTAGTTATATATTTAATATCGTTAGGCGATTAAAATGTAGTTGTACTGTAAATATACGTCCTTTATTTATACGGGATTGCAAATAATGATTTAGTAAAATGCTATACTGAGTTATTTACAAAACGTTATTATCGGATGGTAGAACAATTTTATTTCTGTTAATAGCTACATACTAATTAAAAACAATGGCCTTTGTGTACTATTTAAAGAATTTAAAATCAATACCAAAATACGACCCTAAATTATATTTTATTTAAAGGATTTAAACGTGTCTTTGATCTTTCGAATTAGCACAATATTATAGAGTGTGATAAAAATCGATTTTATGTGAATTTGAGTCGTTCAATTAAATTTAACTCAAACTATACAAAATAAAGACACATTGAAACATAATAAAATATTTATCGGATTACAAACTTAATTATATACTTTATGAACTCTAGTTTAGCTGACATTGTAAAATTTTTGTTTCATTTATGGGTTTTATGTATCCATCAATTTTGGATAAAAAATAAATAAATAATTTAAATATTTGCTTTAAATCTTTTGACATGTAAATTGCAAAATATATAATATTTAGAGTATGATATTTCGATCATATATCGTAAAATATTTTTCAAATTTATAATTCAGGGTCAGATAAAATACTAAGCTTCATTGTGCATTTCAAATACTTTTACTTTTGGATATATAATTTCGCAATATTTGGATTATGCAATATTTAAAATACTTTATGTAAAAGGCAGAACCTCTCACAAGTTTAGAAATGTTTATTATACTTGAGAGTAGAAAACAATAGGGGAATAAGCCTGATTATAAATTATTTCATCATGAGTATTATAATTTAATATTTTTAAATAGTTTAGCTAATAAAGATAAAAAAATTCAAACTTAATTTGTAAACTTCATAAAATTATCAGTTTACTATGTAGAACCAGCCAATTATCATTGTAAACGCGTCTAAATATATCTATAAAAAAGTTGTATTCAAATTAAATTGATAAAATAATTAATTCCCAGAACAGGGAGTAGGGAATTTTATTTTCCATTTTTGCATTGAATCTTTTTTAAAATTGTATTGGGCATATGTAAAAGTATGTAATACATTTTTGAAAATATGCATCAAAAAGCCACTTAAATTGTAGATAATAAAATTAAAAACAGTCTGCATTGTTGGTTTTTAAATTAAGCGTACGATATGAAACGCATATAGAGCTTTTATATGTTATCTGCGGGTGAATCACAATAGATGTCAGTCTTTTTTACACACCGCATAAAAAAATATTACTAATCACCCTGTATACATTTTGTTAATTCTCTTTGCGAGATTATTTCCTCGTGATAATATTTGTTTTTATTTTGCTGTCGGTTTTTTTGACAGTATTGCTGTCAATAATATACAAGTATGATTTCCCCTATATTGGGTTGCTATGCCAAACTTCATCACCATTGGTAACGAAATAAAATCTCTCGTCGTTCTCTATTTTATATTTCATAAAAGCTTTATATTCAGTAAAAGCTTTTTATTGGTATTTCGTTTGTTTTGTGCGCTCGCTCTATCCACACACGCTCAAAATAAACATGGAAGAAATTTTCATTCACAAAATTAACATTTTTTTTCATTGTAGTTTCGTTCGTTAAATAGTCGCAAAACAGGCGTCATAGTGTTAGCATGATCATTTCTTCGCTGCTAACTGTTTCGCTTTTTAATTTTTCTATTATTTAAAATAATGTTTATTTATATTTATAAATTATATTATTAAAAGTGTTTATTTATAGTTTAAAGTTTTTCTTTGATATAGTTGTATATTTAGTGTGTTTTAGTGTAAACCACATTTTGTTAGTGTTATAAAAGGTGGAAAAATATTAAAATATTGCAAATGTTGTAAAGCTTAAAGCTCAATGAATTTAATTTACTTTATATGTGAAAGTTTTTTTGTTTATTGATAAAATCTCATTGCGAGATAATAAAAAGAAAATTTATGAGGAAATGGTTTTTGTTATTGTTAAAAAAATTTATTACATAAAAGTTTATCGTTAATAATAGTAGTATAGTGCGGTAATAATAGTAATAATCGTAATAAAAAGAATCATAGTAATAGCCATAATTTAAAAGGTGAAGTGTTTTTTTCATATACAGTGAATTACTAATGAAATTAAATTATGATTATAATTGAGGATAATGAAACAGGGATATCAACACCTTCATACAAAATTTTTGTAATATCGTACATAATCTATATATAGCTTTCTAAATGTACAACGTACTAAAAAAAAAGTATCTACATGTGTACATCAACTAATTACTTTTGGGAATATAATTTATTAGTTAGTACACAATTTTCATTTGTTTTTATAGCGATGGTGAGCCTTTTGCTGTACAGCTTTTATTTAACTTATAATTCGACAACTGACAAAAAATTTCTGCTTAACTAACAAAAAACGTTAGTTTTTTGTATTTTGTAAAATTGCGACAAAAACAAAAAATGCTTGACGGGCAACCACTATATACTTGGTGTCTTCAATTTTAATTATTCTACCAATTTAGTAATGTGTTGACTCTTTATTGATTTTCCGAACTTTATTTTAATTAAATTATTTTTAAATTTCCATCACCTTTATGCCAAAGAATATAATATAATTTATTGACAAGCATAGGATAAATATTTTGTTTCATACGGGATGTCTATGACAACCACATTTTAACTACCCCATTTGGGAAAGGATATATATATATATATATATATATATATATATATATATATATATATATATATATATATATATATATATAATTTTCAGGCATATATCTATAGAAAATATATAAAATCAAAATCAAACAATATTCTACTTATTGATTTTATGACAAATAATTAAATTTGAGTACTGGCAAAATCGTATATTTTTTTTGGGGGAGATATGAAATTGAATATTAGATTAAAATACTGAAGCGATTTGTTGGTTAGTTTTTTTAAATTTTATTTGTTGTGTCTGGAAGAGTCTGGTCATCAATCGCTGTGTATCACATAAATAATTCAATGTGAATTGATACTGACAGCTTTCTCAAGGGGAATGAGCTTGAGGTAGGTTTGACATGAATTATATGGTCGTTTATATTACATTTTTCTTTTTGGGTTTTATTGGTATTTTAGTGAAAGTATAAATTTTTTTATATGTACTTGAAAGTTTAAAATTTGTTTGGTTTTGTATGTTGGTGTGTCATTTAACCTATCATCACTGGGATATGCTGGCGTCAAACTGAAGCAACAACATCAGACATATGTTACTTGAATCAATTTTGTGAAATAGTTTTTTTTAAATACCAACTTTAGAATTTATTTATAACATAATTAAAACACTCTTCATCTCTATTGAAAGTTAAAGTTTAGAAATTCAACTCTGAAAGCTAAAAAAAATTAAACTTTTTTCCTTTTTAAAATATTTAATAAATTTATTTAATTTAAAAACTTTTTTACTATTTTAAATACTTTTTTTTGTTCTAAGAATAAAACATTTTTGATAAAAAGTTCATGATTACTATCCTAATATTAAAAAAAAAGGCTTTTTAACTTAAACACCCATAAAAACTTTAGACAGAGCAGATTAGTCGAACCACACCAATGTAATCAGAACATTTCATGATAAGCTTATTCTAAAATATTTAAAGTTTTCCATTTAAAATTATCATTTGAAAGTCAATGTATTCACTCAATGTTGAGTTTTCAACAATTTCCCGCCTACAATCATCGTTTTATACACATTTAGAAAATATTTCTACTTTCGTTATGCAAACGAAAATAAGAAAATGAACTTTTAAATAATTCTTATCTTCAAACAGATCCTATAACATTTTTTTTTTGTACATTTACCAAGATTGTTGAATGGTTTTGTTATGCAAACTTATAGAATATGTGTGTGTGTGTAATGGAAAGCTTTTGTCCTGTTGTTAAGTGAAAAAGTTTGAATAAATTTTAATTTTGGTGGACATTTTTTGTGCTTAGTATGTTGTGTTTAATAATGAGGTCCTCAACCAACTCATTCAAAGATATTTAATCAAATATACATTCTTTAATTAAAATGTAAAACTCTTTTTCATATTTTCACAGTACTGTAAAGTACTATGATTTCTTAAGCAGATGACAAACAACAGCACTTAAATAAATTAAAAGCACAGGACGAACCGAAACATTTTTTTTCAAACAAGATTATTTTAACCATAATGAAGTGATAAAAGCTGTAAAATTTAATTACGAAGACATAATGTAATAAAAACCAAGAAAATGTGTCTGACAAAAATCAATATCTACCACCTGAAGAAAGCTAGGTAAAAGGGGATGTCAAAAGTATTTTAATATCCTTACCTTGATCTATAAAATAATTTTTATTACTACGATACGATATAATACGGCGACGAAAGAGTATTACACAACCATACTTTGTACCATAAATTTGTAATACATAAACATATATAAATATATGTTGGGTGTATGTGTGTGTGTAAACAGCTTTTGGGGTTTAATATCAAAAATATAAAATCAAACAAGTAACAAAATATTGAGTGCCCTATCCAATCGGACCATTGTGATACGAGAATAATCACGTAACACACGATTTTTTTTGTATACATAAGCAAATTTTCAATGAATCATTCCAAAATATAAAAAAAAAGGTTTAAATGGAAATTGATACCCCACAAACAAATAAAATATCCTTCCGATCCCCGTTTATTATTTTATGTTTTTTGTCGACCAAACCAATTAAAGCACACATCCAAACACTTTAGATACAATAAAATCATTTTTTCGGTTAACAAATAGATTCAAGATCACAAACTTGTATAATAACAAAATATTACGTAAAAATGGTTTGACTCAAAGATTTCATTGCATAGTAGTGCCCTGTTTTAAATTTGGTAAAAAAATCGATGAACGGTCTTAAGTATAATTATGAAGCCGAGAGTTATGTTTGTTACGTCACAAAACCACCGACTGAAATCGAGATTTTACTAAACAGTTTAAGAGTCAATATATTTTGCTTTGCTAGAATCTTTGTTAGGCCTTAACTGATAGATATTAATGCTCCATCTGTTAAAAACCGTTATCTTTTGTATAGTGAAATTTATCCATGGTCTTTCGAGCCAAAAAAACAACTGGTAGTTAATAAGCTTTACCTTTTCATTGAACTGTGAATTCAGCTAAACAATACCAAATTCTATACATAAAGTAAAGGTGGAAGATTTTCTTCAAAAAAAGGACAAATTGAGAAAAAATCGTCAGCCCACAAGCAAACTATATTAAAGATGGAGAGAGCCGAAAAACTAAAACAATATTTGGAAATTAAATCGAACAGCTGAAAGCACTTTACGTTGAAAACAGTCAAACAAAAACACGCATTTAACACCGCAGGAATCATGATTTCCAATATTTACAAAAACTTAATCGATGATATGCGACGGTTCACATCGGCCTACTAACTACGCCAACACCGCCATCCAGTCTTGAGTTCACCCTTCCATCAATGGTAAAAATCAATGATCATCAGCCAACGAAAGTTTTAAACGCACCATCAGAGTAAACCTGGCATGATAACAGCTCATTGAAGCAAAGGTATAAAATATAGAATGTGTATCAACGGTTATTTGCGTCTATTGTCAAAAAAATCAATAAAATCACCAAACTCTCGGCAAACAAAATCATTTGGTCCAGGTGTAAAAAATGTTAACGTCGGGGCAAATAATAATCAGAAACAAAATGTTTTGCTAGCAACAGTTTTAGTCAGGACATTTAAACAAGATGGAAGCCAAACAAAATTAAGGGTCTTGATATAAATCCAGGCTCACAAGTTACCTTTATAACTGAAGAAGCAGTACAACGACTAAAGCTAAAAAGAACAATATTATAAAAAGTGGCTCTGACCAACCTTTGGCACAGAAAACCGAATTGAGATGGATTGTTTTTGGAAAGTACAAGAGCTACATCACCTAGAACCACAGAATATGGTATCTTATGTCGATCTAGAAAAATCGATTAAAAAGATTTTAATAATTTAAGAAGTTGGCCTAGAACGGGAATATACTAGAAACGAAGAAAAACTTGAGCAACACTTTTAGAGCATGTGCGAAAGACAAGAAGATGGAACACCAAGCTGCATTACCTTTTAAAGAAGACAACTTTATCTTAGGTGACATGGACATGAAGGACGGGGATACCAGATTAACTGAAATATACATCCTGCTAGCTCTTATGGAAGTAATTAACAATCAAGATGATGTCGAAAAAGGTTATTTACTGCCACATCATGCAATGATCAAAGCAGATACAGTTCAACAACTAAGCTAAGAGTACTTTGGCAAAAACTTCAAATGGAGTTGCACATCGACATTGTGCTTTACTCCCATGCTCGCACCATTATCATACCAATAGCCGAGTTCAATACTTTGGCAAAAACTTCAAATGGAGTTGCACATCGACATTGTGCTTTACTCCCATGCTCGCACCATTATCATACCAATAGCCGAGTTCAAAATATTTAAATTTTGATCTGAAATTGTTTACATCGACTTCAAAGTATTGGGAAGTTCACAGTCTACTGAATTCTTCCGTTTTTTATACTGAGCTCCCGATAAGCGTTTGGTTTTTCATCCTGACATAACTATATGACTAAATAATAAAATTATTTAGATGAATTCTTTGAATGTACTATAAAATACATTTTAGAGCGTTAAAGGGTTGCTTTCATACAATTATTTAAAAAAAGGTAAAAACAATAGCTTTTAGTTGCCTTTTGGAATTTACCACACACGCTCGGTGCGGTCTTGGTCTTTATGAATGAATCAGTTTTCACTTGAAAATTACAAATTAGTAGCCTAAAATATAAAATTCTAATCTAGATTTGACAAGAAATTCAAACATCATTTCGTGTTTCCGTTGTATATTACTTGATTACCGATTATACTCTCTTCCTCAAATTTCTCAACCACAAAATAAATCAGCAAAATCCTTACATATTTCTTGGAAGCCAGAAACGATAGAATTGTTGGAGGTCCTGCTCGCGGATAGCACTGAGATTTTCTATTAATATCCATGAATGCAAAAAATCACTTGGTAGATAAGTTCAGGGACCTGGGAGTGGAATCAGTCGTGTTGGAGACGTGTCTCTAAATGTCTATTATCGTTGTTTTGTATCGTTGATAGTTTATGAGCCGGCCTTTTTATAAGACTCTCTTTCACGGCTTGAAATGAGACCTCTCTAATCTTAAGATCTAAGCCTGGATCAAACAATTTAGATGTATCACTGCGTGGATTCCAAATTAATCCTATAGTGTTTTTATTAATCCGTCGTTAAATATTAAAGGCTCAAATGATCTTGAGCCTATAGATTGACACTTTCCATGAGTTGGTGATGATTAGAAAACCATTTTCTAAAGTGAAAAGCACCGGTATGTTTTAAGCTAATCAGTTGATCTTGGGCTATCTGAGCTTCCTCAAGTTTGTCACTTCCTGATAACAAGTTATCTACGTAGAAATCACTTCGAATTGTTTTGGCTGCAATTGAAAAGTTTTTCTTCGTCTGCCACCAGCTGCTGCAATATTTTGATGGTCAGATATGGTGCAGATGCCATCAAATATAACGGTTGTCAGCTTGTATGTTGTTTTATTTTCGTCTTGAGAAATTCTACATGATATTTAGACGTTTTGATCACTGCGTGATGAGGGATATATCATTGTTGTAGGTTGATATAATATTACTCACGATCAAGTGGCCCTGGTTGAAGTATCCCTTTATTCATTACCAATTTTTCTTGGAAAATGCATTTGCTATTGACAAGCCTTGTTCAATTTGAAAGAATCTGGCCAATGCTCTCTGTTTGGATGACCCGGTAGATGGTAATTATTTGGTAAACGGAATTTGTACTATATAATATTTTTCAGTATCTCGGCGGTAGTGCTGCTGAGAATTTTCTTCACTTATAGTTTCTTCGTCTGAAACGTATCTATAGCATCTTGGAGGAATTTTATCTATTTCACACCATTTCTTTAATTGTCACCATTGCCTCAATCCTGGATTGTATTTTGTTTGACGTATTACCGATAATAATTCATCTTTGCTCTGTCTGTTAAGTGATTGGTTCTCCTTGGTTTCTTTTGACTACCTGGTTCATTAAAATATTCGGATATTAATCAGCACCCAGGAGGGTGCCGATTTTGTTTGTTTAATTTTGATCCGCCCACATTAGGTTATCCCATCTTCTATACTGACGAAATTCTGATCGGTCAAGGGCCTCAATTTCCAGTCGTAGTGGTTTCGATTGTTGATTTTCAATTTACACTTGAACTATATAGCTGTAGCCAACAATGTCTCGATTAACTGTTCGTAATGGTTCAATAGGTAATTTGTAATCATGCACTTATCGTCAGCTTCAGTTTGCGGACTGCCATCGACCTTCATGGTGAAAATTGTGCGCCGAGTAAAATTCGAATGAGTAATGTGTTGTACTCCATTGCATCCAAGACATCGTATGCAAAAGGGGCAAAGATCGTGGTTCTTTTTGAAACACAAATTGCACAGTTGAGTTTGAGCAAGGAATTTGGATCGTTCTAACGTGAACTGATGTTGGAAATATACACTGTGTCAGGGTGATTTGTGTCGTAGAATGTTTATCTTGGTATTTCTGGAGATTGATAATTGAGTTGTTGGGCCCTATATATTGTTCGGTGGAACAGAATTTATGCAACCATCCAATTTTATAATTATAACAGACCCACTCCCTCCGTATTTCCCTATTGATTTTTACAGTGCAGCATATATAAATACTATTTTTGTTGAACTGCTTATATCTAATCTAATCTAATCAGTAAGCTTGGTTGTTGTTGTAGTTATTGTATCGGTTTCATGTTTTTAAGATAAAGAATTATTTTTATTTGCAATTACAAACCATGTTAATCACTTTCAGCTATATTTCTGTTTACTATGCTGTTATATATGCTGATTACAAATCACATACTTTAGGGGTTATTTAAAGACGTGATTAGAATATTATTCTATATTACCAGCTCTATATACATTGGAATATTTTATTTGTATCTGTTAGAGCACAAATAATAATTTGATAAAAATCAAACATTATGAGTATCATAATTAATGAATAAAATTATATCGGGTGTTCCAAAAATACCAGCAGCACAATTAAATTGGTTATCGTTTGCTATAGCAAGTTTCAGATATAATTTGATTTAACCGACATACTATATACTATATATTTATATATATATATATATATATATATATATATATATATATATATATATATAAGTACATTTTATTTTTATTGGGAAGAGGGAGACCGATAGTACGGTATATGGAAAAACGGTATATGGAAATTAAAACAAAAAAAAGATTTAGTCATTGCCCCGATTCTAATGGGTCTTTCAAGTTGGAGTTTCCTTTTCAAATTCAAATTAAAAACCCATTTTTAAATGGAAAATCATCATCAGTTTATTGATATATATATATATATATATATATATATATATATATATATATATATATATATATATATATATATATATATATATATATATATATATATATATATATATATATATATATATATATATATATATATATATATATATATATATATATATATATATATATATATATATATATATATATATATATATATATATATAGTAGAGGGTCTACAATTTCCCCCGCGTCAATTGTCCCCAGCGTGCTCATTTACAGATGTCAAATCTTTTGGTAAAATTTCCGATGACATTTCGACATAATGACCAATTTCGTGCTGAATGTTCTCTTTCAAGGCTTCAGTTGTTTCTGGTCTTTTTTATAAATTCATTTTTGAGATAGCTCCACAGAAAACAGTCTAAAGGCGTTAAATCTGGCGGTCTTGGCTGCCAAAGTGTTTCAGAATTTCGTGAGAGTATTATTCCTAGGAGTTTTGCAATAAATTTGTTGTTTCGTTGGCTGTTTGGAATGTCGCACAGTCTTGTTGAAACCACATATCGCCAATATCCATACCATCATAAATAAAAATGGCCCAGTGACACCACAATGCCAAAATGTGCAACAAACAGTAACACAAGAGGAATGTAAAGGCTTCTCAACATATTGCTGTTGATTTTAGCAATTTTGTTTGTTTACGTGCCCATTCAAACAAAAATGAGCTTCGTCTGGGAAGATGATTTTTTCAGCAAAACCATCTGATTGATTTTGAATGAAATTTGACAATTTCATTCAAAATCAATCAGAAGCCGTTTGGCTTCAATTCGTGCACCAAATGGACCTTGTAAGGCTTAATTGCTAAACCCTTACGAAAAATTTACCAGGTGGTGGTTGCAGATAGACCCACTCAGATAAACGCCACTCAATTGACAATTTTTGATCTTCTTCAAAGCTTTCCCTCACAGCAGCGATATTTTCAGTTGAACAGCCTGGACGATTGTGCACTGTTGTTTTCATGTCTTGTACCAAGCCAGTCGACACAAATTTTTTGGTTAATTTTCTTATTCCGGGTCTGTTGGACGACTATAACGACTGAAAATATCCATAATTATGCCAAGTGTACTTTTCACAGATACGCATCTCGAGCGAAATCGAATTCATTTTAGTAAATTGTACACTTCCTACTTTCTACTTTTCTATTGCTCTTCTGATAGAAAAAACTATCGTTAAGCAGGGAACATTTGAATTTCTAGTTGATGACAGGAAATAAAGATAACCACCTCGTCTTCAAATGAAATAGATGTGTTCAGTGCTCAATTTCAATAAAAGTACAAAATTTTCAAGCGTTCAGTTCTTACGGTATAAATAGGAAAAAAAATTGTAAATGTTTAAGACAATTGATTCCACATCTATAGTTAATCCATCCAGAGCGTATGATGTCCTCTCACTTCTTCGGGATATGTAACGTTTTGTTTTGTTTCCCTTTTATGGCTAGGAGTACTATTTAAAGCGACACTTTGTATATTTTCTATGAGTTTGTCTACTTCATCTTCTAATTGCTCTGGATTTCCTATTGGGACTTAAAGATTAGTTTTCTCCTGTATAAGTGTTTGAAAGAGATTCTAATTAGTTTTCTTATTTGTTAACTTGGGTTTAACTACTTTTCTGATTATTGTTTGGCTAAGCGTCATTATAACTGGCGAATGATCCGATGAAATACTCGAGTTATTTTCTACATGAATATAATTATCTGATATGTCTCGTGTTACAAAAAAATCTATAAGATCTGGGAGCTTACTGATATCCGTCGGGCACGAATTCCCATTTTTGCTTTTGGCTTCTAAAAGCTCCTTCGTTTTATTTGTTAACCGTGATCCCCAGTAGATATTTTTGCCTTAAAGTCACCTCCAATTAAATACTTCCAAATGTTTTGAGGAACATGACATACTCTTCTTGCTTGAGGTTGAATCTAGGTGGGCAGTATATTGCAGATATGCTATTACTTTTTGTTTTACTTAGATGCACTTTAATTGTTAAACCCATTTGCATAATAACCCATTTCCATAATAACCCAGTTGCATTCCAGGCTACTATTCTCAGCGTCTTAATCATTTCTTAATTTTACAATTTGTTTTTATATAATTTATATTTTGATAAACTTTCTCTTCCATTCATTTTGTTTTTTTATTTCTCCAATTGTCCTTTGAAACCTTCTTCTTGTTAGATACTCATCGCTTATTGAGAGCTTCTAGATTTTTCAATATATCTTGTAAAATTTGGTCTATTTTTTCTTGTCTTTGATCTTTTTGTTGGGCTACTTGAGCGTAAGTCAAGTTTGTGCTTACTCGTTCCCTTTGTACTCTCACATTATTATTTGTTACGATTCTTTTTTTTTTGCTTCTTGTACATATTTACCATGGTTTTGTTTCGGATTACGAGATTTCTCATTTTTTGTAGTTCTATTGCAACTTCACATCCTCGGTAGTTAGTTGCAATTGACACATTTTGCAATTGACACATTTTGGAGGTTTTATTATTTTTGACAAGCATTGGCTGCGTGTTTTCCCTATGCATTTAACACATCTAGGTTCACGATTACAGTATTTTTGAGTATGGTTAAACTCTTGGTATTTCTTGCACTGTGTGATCAGTCTACTCGCTTTTCTCGCTTCTTGCATTTATGTTATAGATTTTTCCTATAGTTTCTTTACTGTCGAAGGTTAACATGAACAGTGTAAGTTCTCTTCTCATAATATCAGTGTTTCCGTTATTGTTTTGCTTTTTCTCTTTTTTGATGATAATTACTGCATCTTTAATATTAAAACCTTTACGTGTTAGTTCTTCTATAATGTCTTCTTTTGAACAAGATTGGTGGAGCCCCCGGGTTATAGCTTTGATAAGGCGATCATTTTTGTCCTCATACGTTACCATCCAAACCCACCGGTGTTTAAATTTAGTAGCGAGAGCTTTATAATCTTCTGGTTCTGTCGTGTTGATTTGCCAGATGATATTATTTAATGATACTACTTTATAGTCTTTGCCTTCGATTTTACGATTTGCCCGTTGTTTATTACGAGACTTAATTTATTGTCCTCACTATGTTAATATATTCGGTTAAAATTGTTTTAGTTTTTATTATTATATATATTTTAAAAATCTTATAATTGTATAAATAGATTTTTTATATAAATAATTAGTACGAATATTAGTAGTAAACTACACAAATTTTTATTTTTTTAAATTATTTATAATCGGCCTACTCAACATTTACGTGCTATCACTCGGGCACCATTTTGTGTTTTTTAAACGAGTCTTACATTTATATTTTTTTACCTTTAGCTAAAGTAACATATTGTCGGCTTTATTTAATAAAATCCATAGTTAGATGTGACATGTGCAATGATTATTTGACCCCTCCTTACTTTTTACAGCTAACCTGTTTTTTAGTCATAGTCCGAGCTTAGCACATTTCATGTTGCCTTTATTAGCTTCAGGATCTAAATGTTTAAATTAAATAATTGTTATAATGATAGTTTCTTCTTGTGTGCACAAATTGATGACATATCAAATTTATCCACTTAAGCTCATGTTGATAAAATTATATCTTAAATCCAAAGATAAGTCTAAAAAAAATTACCCTCGCTAATATTAAAAAAAATCGATTGTTTTTTAAAGCTTTATTAGAGTTAAAATAAATGAATATTTAAATATCAAATAAATGAACACTTTGAATTCAATTGTACGAAGGAAATGAGGGAAATTCTTTTATTTTATCGTATATACAAAGAGAGCAAAATGAATTCCTTTTTGTTCAATAAAAGTATTTTTATTAATAATTTATTTTTTATTTTGTTATCAAAGTTTTTGTTATACTCGTTGCTATACTAGAAATATACTTTAAGAATTACAATTCCTTTAGCCTTAAGAACATCGATCGATTTATGTTTTTGTTTTTTTTTTTTATATTTGCTGGGATTAAAAAAATTTTTGGGGTGTATAAATTATAAATTTTCGTCTTTATATTTAAAGATGCACATAATCATAGCGACGTTGATGATTTGGTTTATTGGTATAACGACACAAATCATTAGGTTCGCATTAATTTTTGTACGCATTTTAATTGCTAATTACTAAAATTATATATACAGCAAAATTTCGACATAAATATTGTAATTCAATTTAAGTTTTGTGTATGTAAAATTTATTTCTACACAGACGACGACAAGCATACTTTCTTATAATTCCAAAGTTGCTACAAAGTATTTTCATTTTTATTTTTTAAAATAAACTTTTTAAAACTTTTTAGCTGAAGAAAAATTAAATAAAAAATTTAATCTACTTTATTGTCTTGTTTACTAATATTTATTTAGAAATAAAATTTAATATAATTAAGTTTTGTACATAA
>CAUVYK010000409.1:0-11337 GCA_963556175.1 Tipula confusa | reverse complement strand
GAATAGTTCTTTAACTCCCCCAGTATGTGAAAAATGTGTCTCTCGAATGGTTGTAGAAAAAGAAAAAACTAGATTAGGTATAAACAGTAGGTTTCGCTGCAACAGACCTTGCCGTTCAAGTCTTCCACTAACCTATAGGAGCATATTTTTGGGGTCTAAACTTCAATTTAACAAGTGTTTAGAGTTACTTTATTTTTACTGCGAAAAAAAAATGTACGACAAGCAGCCCATGAATTAGGAATTGAACGTACAAATGTAAGTATTTGGTTCCGAAAAATTTAAAAGGCGTGTTCCGAATTTTCTAATGCACAAAGGACACCTGAAACATCAGTGAATGACGTTTTCGAAATTGATGAGTGTCACCTTCATGTTAATCGAAGGAGATTTGGAAAAAGATTAAGAGGTAAAAACTTTGGGTTGTTGGGATTTTTAATCGAAGAACAAAAAAAATTACATTAAAACTGACTAAAATTCGATCAGCCGCCATCTTAAACGAATTCTTTTTATACATTGTTCCAAGAAAAGCAGTCATTATTTTTGACGGCTGGAAGGTTACAATCAGTTATCCTTATTAGGCTATGTTCACAAAAAGATCAATCATAGTATTTGTTTTGTGAATCCCCAAGATAATCAAATAAATGCCAATAATATTGATCGAACTTGGCGTACTTTACGTGAATAAATACCAATAAATATTACTGAAAGCGTAGCAAGTAATAAAATAAAAAAGTTGAAATTAAATACAATTTAAAATTAAAAATGACAATTGAAAGGTTTAATTTCGTAATTGAAGTATTAAGGTTTGAAATGAATGAATAAATTAATGAATTAGAATTCATTTTCGTTTTTAGTATCTGTTATTAATTAATTTTTAATTCATTTTAAATGTTTTTTTATTAATTAAAAATTGACCAATCAGATCTGCCCCCCAGTTTAACGACATTGCCCAAGGTACGAACCCCCCCCCAAATTTTATATATTCTATAGAAAATATTTCAATTCACTTTTTTACCATTTACTAAATGAATCACAGAGAGATAGTTATAGAACACGGTAATTATATAATAATGGGGGGATTTAAAAAAAAGGTTAAATAATTAAAAGAAAAATTAAAATAAAAATAATTAAAATAACGTTTATTTATTCAATCCAAATATATTAAGGCTTAATATTTATACCCATGAAATCCTTTTAAAATTGGCGAATTAACTAGAACCGAAGTAGAATCGTTTAACTTTGTAGTGGAATTGGGTATATTGCGCATTTCAGGCCTGCGTTGTATAAACTGTGGGTATATTTTATGTCTTGAAAGTGGAAAAATGAGGCATGGGGTAGATAAAAGATTAAGATGTTGTAAAAAAGGATGTAGAAAACCCTTTGATATGTATGCCAAGACTATATTTAGTGACAGCCGTATTGGTTTAAGCAGCGTCATTAAAATAATCTGGTGTTTTGCAACACGAATGACTTTGTAAGCAACGGCTGAAGACTGTGGGGTAACTATAGTTACGGTGTTGTTCTGGTTTGAAAAATTAAAGGTATGTGTCTTAGAAAAGATGATGCAAGAAGAAAATTTTCAGTTTGGTGGTGTTGGTGATATCGTTGAAATAGATGAAGTTCATCTTTTTACGAATAGAAGGAACATTGGCAGGAGGATGGTCAATGAACGATACTGGGTCGTTGGGGGCATAAGTAGAATAACAAAAAAGGTATTTTTAGTCCCTGTTGTTAATAGAAATTCAGAAACATTGAACAGTGTTATTTCCACGTGGGTCACGCCTGGGTCCACAATTATAACTGATGGGTGGCGCGGTTATAACAACATCAGTTCTTTAGGTTTTATTCATCATAGAATAAACCATAGCCGGCAATTTGTTGATTTTACTGAACCATGGATTCATACAAATACAATTGAAAGACAGTGGAGAAGTTTACGAGAGTTTTTACCTACAAATGTTAATTCTGATAATCTTGAGACCTGCTGACTCGGTTTAGAAATGAAAAGCTTGTAAATTCACGACTACGAGGAATTAAATGGGAAAATATTATTCAGTGTATTAAATTAAAATATCCACTTTAAATATATTTTTTAATTATTTTTAATTATTTTATTTTTAATTTTTCTTTTAATTATTTTAACCTTTTTTTTAATCCCCCCATTACTATATAATAACTAGGGCAATTCAAAATTGACCAAACAATGTCAATTTTTCATGCTTTTTTTAAGTTAAAATTTGACAAAATTGGCTGAATCAAAAAAAAAACAAGAAATACGCTAAAATTCTTATTTATTTAAAAAATTGTAATTTAAAATGATGTATTTCGAAAGATTGTTGGACAAAAAATTCCTATCACTGGCATTGATTTTATTAAGCATTGAGAAGGACCTTTCTACACTAATAGTAGTAGATGGGCATTGCATTAGCAATGCATATATGCTTGGCGATATTTCAGAGTTTTCCATGTTAATTATTGCTGTTATATAATTTTTGGCAAGGCGATCATTCATATATGTCAGCAGATTGCATGTATCAGAATCAAAAATTAAATTCTTTATATCTTTATAGGCTTGTATTATACTATACTAACTAATTAGGCCTTTTCAATATATTCAAGATGAACAAGATAATTTAATGATATATAAAATAATTGCCCCGAATCTTATTGTTTCCGGCAGTTTTTTACTATATTTTCATCATCTTCAAATTCTTCGATTATTTTTAAGACTTCAACAAAATTATCAGCGTAATATTTCGCATTTTTCCACCAAAGACCACTTCTTGTTATAATAGTTGTTGGGGGTGTACTTTAAGGGCAAATAGATCTTGTCTGGTTCTATTCTTGCAGAGGGCGATTTTTATACAGGAAATAAATTCATTCTATTCTTTAAACCATGACACGATTTTTAGTATCATATTGTGATACAAATGGGCAATACAGGTTACATGAAACATTTTCTTATTAAAATCTTTAAGTTTTCTACCTGCCGATAACTTGTACCTAGCGGCGTCACTTAATAACAGATAAAAGTTTTCGTCTTTAAGTTGATATTCCGACATGTAACATGTAATCGGGGCACGACGTAATCTGAGTTTAATGCCTCATGAATTTCATTAGAAGCAATCATATATGTTACGTAAGGGTCTTCTAATAATCCTATCAAAATATGGAAAATTTTTTTATTATCATTTTGTGTTTCATCAAAAACTATATAAAATGGTTTATCTTTAAGCAAAAGCTTGATTTCTTGAACATTCCTTTCATATTTAGATATTATTCCCCTTCTCAGTGCTGATTTCGAGGGTATAGGATGACCCATATATTTAGACAAATCTTTTATCTTTTTGTTGTTTGTATTATATAGTGGAATATCAGCAGCAAGAAAACCGTCGAGTATGCGTTTGGTAAATTTATTTATTGGTTTTGTGTTATCAAAAATGTTTGATTAGCTAATTTAATACCATTCTTCAGTTTTATTCTACTTTTGATGTGGGCCTAAGAATTGATATGGGACGATATATTGAACATTTTCACGGTTGTTACTATTTTATTGCATAGAGTGCAGTATAACTTACCGGTTGGGACTATGGTAAATTCCTCGGGATACAATTCTAGTGTTTTTCGAATTCTTTTTTTTTCATTCCCTTCTTTACTATTCATTTATGGTAGCAAAAAAAAGTATAGAAATAAATTTGCTAAAAATTTTAATGTTGTTTTATACACTTGTTGGAAACATATAAATACTCCTGCCGTGGACGGGTTTAGAGAATAAAAAAGAAAGTTTGAAGTGTAAAGATTTATTAAAATTATTGTTGCTCATCTTTTAAAGATATTTTTCTTTAAATACTTTTATTCTCTAGAAAAAACTATTCGATTTTCTTAATTATTTTTATTAGGTCAAAAATTTATAGAAATCACCCCTCGCACAACTTAATTATTCAGTTGGACACCACAACTATGACATTTCAAATGCATGTTTTTATAGTATTAACTCTAAAAAGAAGACTCTATAAAATTGAACGTTTTGACCGTCTATACCATGAATTGCCCTAATAATAACCTAGAACACAAACCGACGATCAAGCTGTATCTTGGATGATGAGAAAGCGGTTCTTGGCAAGTAGCAAACAATGTAATAGCTGTGCTGACAAAACAATGAAACTTGAATCAATTCGTAATTTAAAAAGATGGAGGTGCTCTACTTATGGCTCTATTAAATCAGTATTATAAAAAACTTTGTTTTACAACAGCAACAAGAACTTATTGGAATTGATTGATTTAGTTATTTTTTGGAGTTTAGACATCACATAGAATAAAACACGTATTGAAATAAACACCAAAAGTAAACAAAAATCCTGTAAGTTGTATAAAAAAATTTGCAGTACAATCGTATAGAATAACGTGAGGAAGTAGTCGCCAAAGATAGGAAGTCCGGGAAGGTTATTAGAGGTAGAAGGAACTAAATTTAGCAAACGAAAGTTTAATGTGGGCAGGATAGTTCAATCTAACTGGGTTGTGGGTGGAGTTGACGTAGTAACTGTTGAATTGTTTTTTAGAAGTTCTATTTCGGAATAAAGAAACGATTAATATATGATTATTGGATCATATTGAAGTTGTTACGATTGTAATGACGGATTGTTGGGCAGAATATACAGATTTAAATTCATTGGGATTTATTCATTATATCGTTAATCATTCGTTAAATTTTATTGACCCTTTTACTGGAGCAAGTATACAGTGCATTGAAAATAGGTGGAGTGTATATAAAAGAAAAACGAGAGCACGTTTCATCACTAGTAAATCTGGTTTAGCCTTAATGTTTTATGAATTTATGTTTAAGTTGAGATTTCGCGAAGATACGTTTGAAACAATGATGTCTAACCTAACCTATTAATGAAGATTAAATTAAGTAATATAAAATTTAAATTTTATTATTAAAATATTTGGATCTCATACATTTTTTTCCCCCCATTTTTTTCTCATACATTTTTTTCCCCCCATTATTTTCTCATACATTTTTTCCCCCTAATATATTTATATAATAAATAAAATAATCTTTTTTAATAATAATGTTTAATTAAAGAAATAAGATCATTCCAACAATTATATTCATTATCTTTCCACATCCACTCACATAAGTAATCTTCCAATTTCTCTCCAAAAACACCTTTCATCATTTTAATTCTATACTTAACTTTTGCCCAATAAGACTCAATATTTTGAGTATGAATTAACGTAACCGGATCAACAAAATGAAGTGAATGATTTACTGTTAGATGATCAAATCCAATAGTATTAATATTAATGTAGGCTCTCCATTGATCGCTAACAATTATTGTTCCAGGCAAACAAACATCGCTAATTATAGGCAATAAAGTATTAGCTGATCGATCTTCCACCAAAACAAGATAAATTTTACCTGGTGAGAACGACGTGTCGATAATTCCAAAAACCCATAATTCATTTTCAGTAGCGCGACCGTGATGATTTTTTGGCTTATGTCGGAAAAGACTTTCATCAATTTGGCAAAAAACCCCAACGCCTCCTAAATTTATTGGATTCCTTTCGTAATATTCTACGCAGCATTCTCTTAAAATATCAAAAAACTCAATTAATACTTGATTATTAATATTAACTTCTTCTAAAATGGAACGCTGTGTAACATTCAAAGTCCATTTCCAAATTAATTTCAAACCAGTACAAAGTGAGAATCTAAAATTTTCAAAAATTGAATCAATACGTATTGAACTATACTTCTTGTAATCATTGCAATTTTTATTGACGCACCTGAATGCGTATCCATCCTTATTACGTTTATATGTTCTTAATTCCATTTCAGTTTGACAAACCGAACATTTTCTGTTTCTCCTTAATACTCCTACATTCATCAAATAGGTAATAATAGTTAGAATATCACTATTCAATATCGGTTCCAAAAACTCTGTATAAAAATGATCACGCATATGGATAAATAAATTTAAGTTTAGAAACAGTTTAATTGATTAAAAAAAATTTATTTTCCGATTTATATTTAATTTATTTTAAGCAGGGTTGGCAAATTTCTCAAAAAACAGCTCGCGCTCGCTCAAAATTTCGGCTCGCTCCGGGCCAGGAGCTGAAAAGAGCAAGCGGTTAAAAAAAATAAATAAAATAAGCGAGCGTGAGCGAGCTTGTCATATAATTTCACATCTTTGAGCGAGCTAGAGCGAGATAAATAAAATATAACAATTGT
Source organism: Tipula confusa (assembly GCA_963556175.1). Classification (NCBI taxonomy): domain Eukaryota; kingdom Metazoa; phylum Arthropoda; class Insecta; order Diptera; family Tipulidae; genus Tipula; species Tipula confusa. Next base: position 5,105 of record CAUVYK010000409.1, on the reverse strand, counting down.
TGTTTATATATGATATTATAGAAACTTTATAATGCCAAGAGTTAGATTTGAAAAACAATTCATTGTTAATTTATAAATAAATACGTATTGAAATTTCTGTATACGATGTATAAATTAAATCATAACATTATAAATACAAATTCATTAACTTTATTTATAAAATAAAAGCTGTTATATATTATATGTTTCGATTATATTTCTATGTTATATTGGTGTCTAAAATTTTTAGAATTATAATAGCTTAAACTTAAATGTTTGTGATTGGTGTATTATTGTAAATAAAAAAATGTTTAAGAATTCAATACTATGTTATCATAATATTTGTAAAAATTAAAAAACAATTCTTGTTTTTGTATATAAAATTATGCTACATTTATAATATGACCATTGTGTTTCAAGATTAATGAATGGTGTAGGATGATTTAAATATTTTATCTCATAAAAATTTTAAAAAATGAAATTTTTTATAAATTTGAAATATTTTCAATAAATAAAAATTTACCCAATAAAACTGTTTTAGTTTATTACCAATAATTAAAAAATTTATATCGGTTGACAATATACCAATTAACTTAGAGGATTTATAAGGGGTTAAATAAAAAAAATCAAATAAATAACCATGCCTGTTAATAACAATATTTATGTTTGTAATTTAGATCGCAGCAAATACAAGCCTATAATTTTTCGGCGCTACTAAAAAATTTGGGATTTATTAAATAATACCAAAAATAATATTTGATTAAAATTAATAAATAAATATTATTATAATTTATTTTAATTAAAAAGAATATTTAATAAAGTAATGAATGATTCATATAAATTATTCGGAGTTCTTTTTCTAATAAACATTTTTTTCCAATAAAATTCATAAATAAAATTTTCGGTTAGTCACCGGTATTGGGGGGCAAGTTCGAACACAACTTTTTTGATTATTGTTTAATAGAACTTCAAAAAAAAAGATCTAATAAACAATAATCAAAAAAGTTGTGTTCGAACTTGCCCCCCCCCCCCAATACCGGTGACTTACCAAATTTTCCATATTATCAACTCTAATTCCTCTTCTAATTCTATATTCAGCTTTTAAATGAGACCATAAATTTTCGATCAGATTAGTATGATTCCCATCAGCATTAACAAATCCTTCAGAATGAGAAACTATCAAATGTTGACTACCGAATAATCTGACTGCAGGAGGATAAGAAGGATATCCATCCGTGCAAATTATTGATCCTGGTATTATAAATTCATTAAACAATTCAAAAATAGTTGTTGAAGTCCTGTTCGGTACAATTTTTAAAAATATTCTCTTACTTGGAGTATCTTCTATACCCCCCACAAGCCATTGTGTTCTTGGAATATTATCAATTGTAGATGATGGATTTGTTATAATTCTCCCTCTACATATTGCAGTTTCATCTATCTGAACTATTATTCCAGGGCCTCCAATTTTTCCAAATATCATATTTTGTTTCAGTTTTATAATTTCAGCAATTAATTTTCTAATTTTTATTATTGAAGGTTGGGTTATTGTAGTTATCATTTGTGTTTGAACTAAATCAAATCCACATAACCATGAAAAAACACATCTGAAAATTAAATTCATTTCAAATTTTATACCACTTAATTTTTTATTAAAAAGAAGTCCCTTTTTTTTATTACAAAAATTACATTTAAAAAACATTCCAAAAAGTCTTGTTTTATCATTAAAAATATGTAATATACCAGTGTTACATGATGTACACCTATAAGATAATGATATAAATTCATTTTTGAATAAAACTTCCAAGGCTTTATATTGATCAATAAATATCGGATCATATATTGAAAAAACGTTATTGTTACTATTTTGCATTAAGGTTGGTTTTGTGCTTAATATATTTTTTATTTATTTATTTTAGTATATAAATAATAATTAATTAATTAAAATATACCTTTACTAAAAAATTTGGGATTTATAAATAAATCCCAAATTTTTTAGTAGCGCCAATTTTTCAATTCCGAATATTAATTCTTGAAGCGCTAACTACATTGCCCGGTTTTATCTATCGTAACTTATACTTATTCCTTTTAAAAAAATAGAATATAAAGATTTGATAAGAATCGATCACAAAAAAATTACAATGACTTTTATTTTTTTAGAAAAACAAACCCATATCCATGCATTCACACCTAAAACCGACTGAAAATACTGAAACACCACTAAATCTATCAAAAGATGCCAAAAAATATATCATCACACAATCAATACAAATATTAAATAATGCAAACCATTATGCGGACTGTATACTGGAACCTTGCACCAAAAAGTTCAACCAAAACAAATCATACAACATCATAAGACATGTAACGACAATGCACCGGGAAAAACTAATGAATATTTTGGAAACATATGAAAAAAAAACAATAAATTATTTGAACTAAATATGTTTAAGAAAAAAAATCAACAATTAAAAGAAATTAAAAAATTTATTTCAGTTGAAGAATTCACACATAGTATAATTGATATATTGAAATGCGGAGTTTCATTTAGTTTTTTCAACAACGAGGGGTTTATGTTTCTAGTTAAAGAACAGGCTGAAGGCCTGGGAATTACAATAAACAGAAAAACAATAGTGAATCTTTTGGATTCACATTATGCCGAAAACGAGAAAAAACTGCTTGGTGTAATAAAAAACAAAATTATAAATTTAAAGCTAGATGGTGTTACCATCCTGAATAGGAGTTTTATAGGAATAAATATTCAGTATGTAGAAAATTCCAATATAGTTATCAAAAATATCGGGCTTGAAGAAGTAACCAAAACAGATGCATTTACACTAAAAACCAAAGTTATGGATGCCTTAAATAGATTTAATATAGAAAAAAAACAAGTTTTTTCAGTAGTTACGGATAATGGGGCGAATTATTTAAAAATCGGGAAATTGCTAAATGATGATGTAAAAAATGCCATTATAAAAAACCCTTCATTCGAGTATAGTGATAATGATGATTCTTTTTTTAACAACATTGAAACCGAAAATATTTACACCGATAATTTGAATGCTATTTTTTCAGAAATAAATCTAATTAAATGCGGATGTCATACTTTGCAACTCGCCATTTATGATAGTTTAAAATTCAATTATAAATTTATCGATTATATCAGAGAAATGGTGAAAAAATTGAGAACACCGCTAATTAAACAAAAAATTCAAGAAAATAATTATAAAGTCCCCACAATAGATTGTTTAACAAGATGGAACTCTACGTTTTATATGGTAGAATCTTTTATGAAACATTATAATTTTTTTATAAACGAATGCCTTTATGAATATACTACAACGTTAAAAAACTCTTTAATTGAAGATGCAATTCAATTTGTTAGCAATTATAAACCCCTTGAAATATTAACCTTGGAGTTTCAACGCAGTGATTTACTTTTCAGTGATTTTGTTTTCAAGTGGATAAAAATTGAAAGTTATTACATGAGTAAAAAAGAGGGGTCCAAAGAAATTGAAAACATTTATTTGAATATTAAAAAGAGAACGCCGAATATCTTAAACACAAAATCTGCCTTTGCTTCTATTTTTTTAGATCCAAAATACAAGAATTTCGTAATGAAAAACGGGCAAATTTTGCAAAGTGCCAAATTGTATTTAAAGGAAGTTTTCTGTTTTGTAATTAATCTAAAGGAAAAAAAAAATGTTGGATCGAAAATTGATGAAATCATCCAAAATGAAGATTTAGTTGGTTTTTTGGCCGTAATCTCACAGCACAGCGAAATAAAAACAAATGAATATTATAATAATTCCAATATGGATTCGTTGGAAAGAGAAATTATTGATTGGGAAAATTTGATTATTGAAAATTCCGAAAAAATATATAATTCATTAGCATTTTGGGATTTACAGAAAGACCGTTTTAAAGTGTTATACAAATTAGCAATGTGTGTTCTTACAATTCCTTCATCGCAAGTATCGGTAGAAAGATTTTTTTCAATGTTGAAGTTTGTTTTTAATCCACCAAGATCAAAATTATCAGAGAAAAATTTAAGAAAATTGATGTTTACGTGCTTTAACAATGAAAGGTTTTAATAATTTTATTAAATTAAAGTTTAGGTTTAAATTATATAAAATTTTAAATTGAAATTTTATATTTAAAATATTTGATATTAAACTACATAAATATAAATTATTATATATCATGTGAGTGAACTTTGGGCGAGCTGGATATTTTTGATATAATTGAGCGAGCATGAGCGAGCGATTTCTATTTTATTTTTAATTGGGCGAGCATGAGCTAATCAATTTTTTTTTGCAAATCTTGAGCCGAGCCAAAACAAAACTCGTGAGCTAATTGCCAACCCTGATTTTTATAAAAATCTCATACATTTTTTCCCCCGGGGGAAAAAAATGTATGAGATCCAAATATTTTATGTAAAAGTTAAAATATTTTTTTTATAAAATTCGGGTGGGGTTCGAACCTTGTATACAAACGGGGTACTCACTTTCCTTTGTCCGTTTGTACAATAAAAGGATACATTTATTGAAGATAATTGAAAATTGTCAGAAAATGTTACAGCCCTTATTGAAAAATAAGTTTTATAATTCCGATACTCTCTGATCATGCATTGGAACTTCCAGGGACAGAAAACCGGCATTATTATTCATTTGGTTTGGTTATGGTTAGTAATTTTATAAAAACATGGTTTTGGTTTGGTTAATGGTAAAATATAAAAACCGTTTTATACTTTAAGTAAAAGACAAAGCAACCATTTAATTATTATATTTTCTATTTAGGTTTAAAACATTATATCCTCCAAAATGTCCTTTGTGATATTTCCTCTAGAATCATTATAAACGAACTTAAATGTAGAGAATATTTTTTCTACACTTACCTGAGTGCATGGAATACCCCAAATTACCTGTACAATATCATATAAATACATATTGCTTCCTTTTTGCATATCCCACCATTCATGTACATTTTTTTTAGTTACCAGCCTTTGAATATTGTCAAATTCATTTAAAATATCTTTAAATTTACACATTTTAACTTCAAATTGTGAATATATGTTTATATTCTTCTTCATTTTTAAATCATTCTCCTTGTTTTTTAATATAAGT
>CAUVYK010000408.1:0-71632 GCA_963556175.1 Tipula confusa | reverse complement strand
GATTCGATCGAATTCAGTTGTTTGATTATATTAATAAATTTCAATTTCTAGTGTTTTTGGTTTTAAAGTAAATATAAATAGGATTTTAATGCAAGTACATTGTGTAATTGCTAAAAAACGGTGGATTCGATCGAATTCAATTGTTTAATTATTTTAATAAAATTCGTTTTGTAGTGTTTTTGGTTTTAAAGTAAATATAAATAGGATTTTAATGCAAGAACATTGTGTAATTGCTAAAAAAACGGTGGATTCGATCGAATTCAATTGTTTAGTTATTTTATTAAATTTCAATTTCTAGTGTTTTTGGTTTTAAAGTAAATATAAATAGGATTTTAATGCAAATATATTGTGTAATTGCTAAAAAACGGTGGATTCGATCGAATTCAATTGTTTAATTATTTTAATAAAATTCGATTTGTAGTGTTTTTGGTTTTAAAGTAAATATAAATAGGATTTTAATGCAAGCACATTGTGTAATTGCTAAAAAACGGTGGTTTCGATCGAATTCAATTGTTTAATTATTTTAATAAACTTCGATTTGTAGTGTTTTTGGTTTTAAAGTAAATATAAATAGGATTTTAATACAAGTAAATTGTGTAATTGCTAAAAAACGGTGGATTCGATCGAATTAAATTGTTTAATTATTTTAATAAAATTCGATTTGTAGTGTTTTTGGTTTTAAAGTAAATATAAATAGGATTTTAATGCAAGCACATTTTGTAATTGCTAAAAAACGGTGGTTTCGATCGAATTCAATTGTTTAATTATTTTAATAAAATTCGATTTGTAGTGTTTTTGGTTTTAAAGTAAATATAAATAGGATTTTAATACAAGTACATTGTGTAATTGCTAAAAAACGGTGGATTCGATCGAATTCAGTTGTTTAATTATTTTAATAAACTTCAATTTCTAGTGTTTTTCGTTTAAAAGTAAATATAAATAGGATTTTAATGCAAGTACCATGTGTAATTGCTAAAAAACGGTGACTTCGATCGAATTCATTTGTTTAATTATTTTAATAAAATTCGATTTGTAGTGTTTTTGGTTTTAAAGTAAATATAAATAGGATTTTAATGCAAGAAGATTGTGTAATTGCTAAAAAACGGTGGATTCGATCGAATTCAGTTGTTTAGTTATTTTAATAAATTTCAATTTCTAGTGTTTTTGGTTTTAAAGTAAATATAAATAGGATTTTAATGCAAGTACATCGTGTAATTGCTAAAAAACGGTGGATTCGATCGAATTCAATTGTTTAATTATTTTAATAAAATTCGATTTGTAGTGTTTTTGGTTTTAAAGTAAATATAAATAGGATTTTAATGCAAGAACATTGTGTAATTGCTAAAAAACGGTGGATTCGATCGAATTCAGTTGTTTAGTTATTTTAATAAATTTCAATTTCTAGTGTTTTTGGTTTTAAAGTAAATATAAATAGGATTTTAATGCAAGTACATTGTGTAATTGCTAAAAAACGGTGGATTCGATCGAATTCAATTGTTTAATTATTTTAATAAAATTCGATTTGTAGTGTTTTTGGTTTTATAGTAAATATAAATAGGATTTTAATGCAAGTACATTGTGTATTTGCTAAAAAACGGTAGATTCGATTGAATTCAGTTGTTTAGTTATTTTAATAAATTTCAATTTCTAGTGTTTTTGGTTTTAAAGTAAATATAAATAGGATTTTAATGCAAGTACATTGTGTAATTGCTAAAAAACGGTGGATTCGATCGAATTCAGTTGTTAAGTTATTTTAATAAATTTCAATTTCTAGTGTTTTTGGTTTTAAAGTAAATATAAATAGGATTTTAATGCAAGTACATTGTGTAATTGCTAAAAAACGGTGGATTCGATCGAATTCAGTTGTTTGATTATTTTAATAAATTTCAATTTCTAGTGTTTTTGGTTTTAAAGTAAATATAAATAGGATTTTAATGCAAGTACATTGTGTAATTGCTAAAAACGGTGGTTTCGATCGAATTCAATTGTTTAATTATTTTAATAAAATTCGATTTGTAGTGTTTTTGGTTTTAAAGTAAATATAAATAGGATTTTAATGCAAGCACATTGTGTAATTGCTAAAAAATGGTGGTTTCGATCGAATTCAATTGTTTAATTATTTTAATAAAATTCGATTTGTAGTGTTTTTGGTTTTAAAGTAAATATAAATAGGATTTTAATACAAGTTCATTGTGTATTTGCTAAAAAACGGTGGATTCGATCGCATTCAGTTGTTTAATTATTTTAATAAACTTCAGTTTCTAGTGTTTTTCGTTTAAAAGTAAATATAAATAGGATTTTAATACAAGTACATTGTGTAATTGCTAAAAAACGGTGGATTCGATCGAATTCAGTTGTTTAGTTATTTTAATAAATTTCAATTTCTAGTGGTTTTGGTTTTAAAGTAAATATAAATAGGATTTTAATGCAAGTACATTGTGTAATTGCTAAAAAACGGTGGTTTCGATCGAATTCAATTGTTTAATTATTTTAATAAAATTCGATTTGTAGTGTTTTTGGTTTTAAAGTAAATATAAATAGGATTTTAATGCAAGCACATTGTGTAATTGCTAAAAAATGGTGGTTTCGATCGAATTCAATTGTTTAATTATTTTAATAAAATTCGATTTGTAGTGTTTTTGGTTTTAAAGTAAATATAAATAGGATTTTAATACAAGTTCATTGTGTAATTGCTAAAAAACGGTGGATTCGATCGCATTCAGTTGTTTAATAATTTTAATAAACTTCAATTTCTAGTGTTTTTCGTTTAAAAGTAAATATAAATAGGATTTTAATGCAAGTACATTGTGTAATTGCTAAAAAACGGTGGATTCGATCGAATTCAGTTGTTTAATTATTTTAATAAAATTCGTTTTATAGTGTTTTTGGTTTTAAAGTAAATATAAATAGGATTTTAATGCAAGAACATTGTGTAATTGCTAAAAAACGGTGTTTTCGATCGAATTCAGTTGTTTAGTTATTTTAATAAATTTGAATTTCTAGTGTTTTTGGTTTTAAAGTAAATATAAATAGGATTTTAATGCAAGTACATTGTGTAATTGCTAAAAAACGGTGGATTCGATCGAATTCAATTGTTTAATTATTTTAATAAAATTCGATTTGTAGTGTTTTTGGTTTTAAAGTAAATATAAATAGGATTTTAATGCAAGCACATTGTGTAATTGCTAAAAAATGGTGGTTTCGATCGAATTCAATTGTTTAATTATTTTAATAAAATTCGATTTGTAGTGTTTTTGGTTTTAAAGTAAATATAAATAGGATTTTAATACAAGTTCATTGTGTAATTGCTAAAAAACGGTGGATTCGATCGCATTCAGTTGTTTAATAATTTTAATAAACTTCAATTTCTAGTGTTTTTCGTTTAAAAGTAAATATAAATAGGATTTTAATGCAAGTACATTGTGTAATTGCTAAAAAACGGTGGATTCGATCGAATTCAGTTGTTTAATTATTTTAATAAAATTCGTTTTGTAGTGTTTTTGGTTTTAAAGTAAATATAAATAGGATTTTAATGCAAGAACATTGTGTAATTGCTAAAAAACGGTGTTTTCGATCGAATCCAGTTGTTTAGTTATTTTAATAAATTTCAATTTCTAGTGTTTTTGGTTTTAAAGTAAATATAAATAGGATTTTAATGCAAGTACATTGTGTAATTGCTAAAAAACGGTGGATTCGATCGAATTCAATTGTTTAATTATTTTAATAAAATTCGATTTGTAGTGTTTTTGATTTTAAAGTAAATATAAATAGGATTTTAATGCAAGTACATTGTGTATTTGTTAAAAAACGGTAGATTCGATTGAATTCAGTTGTTTAGTTATTTTAATAAATTTCAATTTCTAGTGTTTTTGGTTTTAAAGTAAATATAAATAGGATTTTAATGCAAGTACATTGTGTAATTGCTAAAAAACGGTGGATTCGATCGAATTCAGTTGTTTGATTATTTTAATAAATTTCAATTTCTAGTGTTTTTGGTTTTAAAGTAAATATAAATAGGATTTTAATGCAAGTACATTGTGTAATTGCTAAAAAAACGGTGGTTTCGATCGAATTAAATTGTTTAATTATTTTAATAAAATTCGATTTGTAGTGTTGTGTTGTAAAGTAAATATAAATAGGATTTTAATGCAAGTACATTGTGTAATTGCTAAAAAACGGTGGATTCGATCGAATTCAGTTGTTAAGTTATTTAAATAAATTTCAATTTCTAGTGTTTTTGGTTTTAAAGTAAATATAAATAGGATTTTAATGCAAGTACATTGTGTAATTGCTAAAAAACGGTGGATTCGATCGAATTCAATTGTTTAGTTATTTTAATAAAATTCGTTTTGTAGTGTTTTTGGTTTTAAAGTAAATATAAATAGGATTTTAATGCAAGTACATTGTGTAATTGCTAAAAAACGGTGGTTTCGATCGAATTCAATTGTTTAATTATTTTAATAAAATTCGATTTGTAATGTTTTTGGTTTTAAAGTAAATATAAATAGGATTTTAATGCAAGCACATTGTGTAATTGCTAAAAAACGGTGGTTTCGATCGAATTCAATTGTTTAATTATTTTAATAAAATTCGATTTGTAGTGTTTTTGGTTTTAAAGTAAATATAAATAGGATTTTAATACAAGTACATTGTGTAATTGCTAAAAAACGGTGGATTCGATCGAATTCAGTTGTTTAATTATTTTAATACACTTCAATTTCTAGTGTTTTTGGTTTAAAAGTAAATATAAATAGGATTTTAATGCAAGTACATTGTGTAATTGCTAAAAAACGGTGGATTCGATCGAATTCAGTTGTTTAATTATTTTAATAAACTTCGATTTGTAGTGTTTTTGGTTTTAAAGTAAATATAAATAGGATTTTAATGCAAGAACATTGTGTAATTGCTAAAAAACGGTGGATTCGATCGAATTCAGTTGTTTAGTTATTTTAATAAATTTCAATTTCTAGTGTTTTTGGTTTTAAAGTAAATATAAATAGGATTTTAATGCAAGCACATTGTGTAATTGCTAAAAAACGGTGGATTCGATCGAATTCAATTATTTAGTTATTTTAATAAAATTCGATTTGTAGTGTTTTTGGTTTTAAAGTAAATATAAATAGGATTTTAATGCAAGTACATTGTGTAATTGCTAAAAAACGGTAGATTCGATCGAATTCAGTTGTTTAGTTATTTTAATAAATTTCAATTTCTAGTGTTTTTGGTTTTAAAGTAAATATAAATAGGATTTTAATGCAAGTACATTGTGTAATTGCTAAAAAACGGTGGATTCGATCGAATTCAGTTGTTTGATTATTTTAATAAATTTCAATTTCTAGTGTTTTTGGTTTTAAAGTAAATATAAATAGGATTTTAATGCAAGTACATTGTGTAATTGCTAAAAAAACGGTGGATTCGATCGAATTAAATTGTTTAATTATTTTAATAAAATTCGATTTGTAGTGTTTTTGGTTTTAAAGTAAATATAAATAGGATTTTAATGCAAGTACATTGTGTAATTGCTAAAAAACGGTGGATTCGATCGAATTCAGTTGTTTGATTATTTTAATAAATTTCAATTTGTAGTGTTTTTGGTTTTAAAGTAAATATAAATAGGATTTTAATGCAAGTACATTGTGTAATTGCTAAAAAACGGTGGATTCGATCGAATTCAGTTGTTTGATTATTTTAATAAATATCAATTTCTAGTGTTTTTGGTTTTAAAGTAAATATAAATAGGATCTTAATGCAAGCACATTGTGTAATTGCTAAAAAACGGTGGATTCGATCGAATTAAATTGTTTAATTATTTTAAGAAATTTCAATTTCTAATGTTTTTGTTTTAAAATAAATATAAATAGGATTTTAATGCAAGTACATTGTGTAATTGCTAAAAAACGGTGGATTCGATCGAATTCAATTGTTTAATTATTTTAATAAAATTCGATTTGTAGTGTTTTTGGTTTTAAAGTAAATATAAATAGGATTTTAATGCAAGTACATTGTGTGATTGCTAAAAAACGGTGGATTCGATCGAATTCAGTTGTTTAATTATTTTAATAAACTTTAATTTCTAGTGTTTTTCATTTAAAAGTAAATATAAATAGGATTTTAATGCAAATACATTGTGTAATAGCTAAAAAACGGTGGATTCGATCGAATTCAATTGTTTAATTATTTTAATAAAATTCGATTTGTAGTGTTTTTGCTTTTAAAGTAAATATAAATAGGATTTTAATGCAAGTACATTGTGTAATTGCTAAAAAACGGTGGATTCGATCGAATTCAATTGTTTAATTATTTTAATAAAATTCGATTTGTAGTGTTTTTGCTTTTAAAGTAAATATAAATAGGATTTTAATGCAAGTACATTGTGTAATTGCTAAAAAACGGTGGATTCGATCGAATTCAATTGTTTAATTATTTTAATAAAATTCGATTTGTAGTGTTTTTGGTTTTAAGGTAAATATAAATAGGATTTTAATGCAAGTACATTGTGTAATTGCTAAAAAACGGTAGATTCGATTGAATTCAGTTGTTTAGTTATTTTAATAAATTTCAATTTCTAGTGTTTTTGGTTTTAAAGTAAATATAAATAGGATTTTAATGCAAGTACATTGTGTAATTGCTAAAAAACGGTGGTTTCGATCGAATTCAATTGTTTAATTATTTTAATAAAATTTGATTTGTAATGTTTTTGGTTTTAAAGTAAATATAAATAGGATTTTAATACAAGTACATTGTGTAATTGCTAAAAAACGGTGGATTCGATCGAATTCAGTTGTTTAGTTATTTTAATAAATTTCAATTTCTAGTGTTTTTGGTTTTAAAGTAAATATAAATAGGATTTTAATGCAAGTACATTGTGTAATTGCTAAAAAACGGTGGATTCGATCGAATTCAGTTGTTTAATTATTTTAATAAACTTCGATTTGTAGTGTTTTTGGTTTTAAAATAAATATAAATAGGATTTTAATGCAAGAACATTGTGTAATTGCTAAAAAACGGTGTTTTCGATCGAATTCAGTTGTTTGATTATTTTAATAAATTTCAATTTCTAGTGGTTTTGGTTTTAAAGTAAATATAAATAGGATTTTAATGCAAGTACATTGTGTAATTGCTAAAAAAAACGGTGGTTTCGATCGAATTAAATTGTTTAATTATTTTAATAAAATTTGATTTTTAGTGTTTTTGGTTTTAAAGTAAATATAAATAGGATTTTAATGCAAGTACATTGTGTAATTGCTAAAAAACGGTGGATTCGATCGAATTCAGTTGTTTAATTATTTTATTAAATTTCAATTTCTAGTGTTTTTGGTTTTAAAGTAAATATAAATAGGATTTTAATGCAAGTACATTGTGTAATTGCTAAAAAACGGTGGATTCGATCGAATTCAATTATTTAGTTATTTTAATAAAATTCGATTTGTAGTGTTTTTGGTTTTAAAGTAAATATAAATAGGATTTTAATGCAAGTACATTGTGTAATTGCTAAAAAACGGTAGATTCGATCGAATTCAGTTGTTTAGTTATTTTAATAAATTTCAATTTCTAGTGTTTTTGGTTTTAAAGTAAATATAAATAGGATTTTAATGCAAGTACATTGTGTAATTGCTAAAAAACGGTGGATTCGATCGAATTCAGTTGTTTGATTATTTTAATAAATTTCAATTTCTAGTGTTTTTGGTTTTAAAGTAAATATAAATAGGATTTTAATGCAAGTACATTGTGTAATTGCTAAAAAAACGGTGGATTCGATCGAATTAAATTGTTTAATTATTTTAATAAAATTCGATTTGTAGTGTTTTTGGTTTTAAAGTAAATATAAATAGGATTTTAATGCAAGTACATTGTGTAATTGCTAAAAAACGGTGGATTCGATCGAATTCAGTTGTTTGATTATTTTAATAAATTTCAATTTGTAGTGTTTTTGGTTTTAAAGTAAATATAAATAGGATTTTAATGCAAGTACATTGTGTAATTGCTAAAAAACGGTGGATTCGATCGAATTCAGTTGTTTGATTATTTTAATAAATATCAATTTCTAGTGTTTTTGGTTTTAAAGTAAATATAAATAGGATCTTAATGCAAGCACATTGTGTAATTGCTAAAAAACGGTGGATTCGATCGAATTAAATTGTTTAATTATTTTAAGAAATTTCAATTTCTAATGTTTTTGTTTTAAAATAAATATAAATAGGATTTTAATGCAAGTACATTGTGTAATTGCTAAAAAACGGTGGATTCGATCGAATTCAATTGTTTAATTATTTTAATAAAATTCGATTTGTAGTGTTTTTGGTTTTAAAGTAAATATAAATAGGATTTTAATGCAAGTACATTGTGTGATTGCTAAAAAACGGTGGATTCGATCGAATTCAGTTGTTTAATTATTTTAATAAACTTTAATTTCTAGTGTTTTTCATTTAAAAGTAAATATAAATAGGATTTTAATGCAAATACATTGTGTAATAGCTAAAAAACGGTGGATTCGATCGAATTCAATTGTTTAATTATTTTAATAAAATTCGATTTGTAGTGTTTTTGCTTTTAAAGTAAATATAAATAGGATTTTAATGCAAGTACATTGTGTAATTGCTAAAAAACGGTGGATTCGATCGAATTCAATTGTTTAATTATTTTAATAAAATTCGATTTGTAGTGTTTTTGCTTTTAAAGTAAATATAAATAGGATTTTAATGCAAGTACATTGTGTAATTGCTAAAAAACGGTGGATTCGATCGAATTCAATTGTTTAATTATTTTAATAAAATTCGATTTGTAGTGTTTTTGGTTTTAAGGTAAATATAAATAGGATTTTAATGCAAGTACATTGTGTAATTGCTAAAAAACGGTAGATTCGATTGAATTCAGTTGTTTAGTTATTTTAATAAATTTCAATTTCTAGTGTTTTTGGTTTTAAAGTAAATATAAATAGGATTTTAATGCAAGTACATTGTGTAATTGCTAAAAAACGGTGGTTTCGATCGAATTCAATTGTTTAATTATTTTAATAAAATTTGATTTGTAATGTTTTTGGTTTTAAAGTAAATATAAATAGGATTTTAATACAAGTACATTGTGTAATTGCTAAAAAACGGTGGATTCGATCGAATTCAGTTGTTTAGTTATTTTAATAAATTTCAATTTCTAGTGTTTTTGGTTTTAAAGTAAATATAAATAGGATTTTAATGCAAGTACATTGTGTAATTGCTAAAAAACGGTGGATTCGATCGAATTCAGTTGTTTAATTATTTTAATAAACTTCGATTTGTAGTGTTTTTGGTTTTAAAATAAATATAAATAGGATTTTAATGCAAGAACATTGTGTAATTGCTAAAAAACGGTGTTTTCGATCGAATTCAGTTGTTTGATTATTTTAATAAATTTCAATTTCTAGTGGTTTTGGTTTTAAAGTAAATATAAATAGGATTTTAATGCAAGTACATTGTGTAATTGCTAAAAAAAACGGTGGTTTCGATCGAATTAAATTGTTTAATTATTTTAATAAAATTTGATTTTTAGTGTTTTTGGTTTTAAAGTAAATATAAATAGGATTTTAATGCAAGTACATTGTGTAATTGCTAAAAAACGGTGGATTCGATCGAATTCAGTTGTTTAATTATTTTATTAAATTTCAATTTCTAGTGTTTTTGGTTTTAAAGTAAATATAAATAGGATTTTAATGCAAGTACATTGTGTAATTGCTAAAAAACGGTGGATTCGATCGAATTCAATTGTTTAATTATTTTAATAAAATTCGATTTGTAGTGTTTTTGGTTTTAAAGTAAATATAAATAGGATTTTAATGCAAGTACATTGTGTATTTGTTAAAGAACGGTAGATTCGATTGAATTCAGTTGTTTAGTTATTTTAATAAATTTCAATTTCTAGTGTTTTTGGTTTTAAAGTAAATATAAATAGGATTTTAATGCAAATACATTGTGTAATTGCTAAAAAACGGTGGATTCGATCGAATTCAGTTGTTTGATTATTTTAATAAATTTCAATTTCTAGTGGTTTTGGTTTTAAAGTAAATATAAATAGGATTTTAATGCAAGTACATTGTGTAATTGCTAAAAAAAACGGTGGTTTCGATCGAATTAAATTGTTTAATTATTTTAATAAAATTCGATTTGTAGTGTTTTTGGTTTTAAAGTAAATATAAATAGGATTTTAATGCAAGTACATTGTGTAATTGCTAAAAAACGGTGGATTCGATCGAATTCAGTTGTTATTTTAATAAATTTCAATTTCTAGTGTTTTTGGTTTTAAAGTAAATATAAATAGGATTTTAATGCAAGTACATTGTGTAATTGTTAAAAAACGGTGGATTCGATCGAATTCAGTTGTTTGATTATTTTAATAAATTTTAATTTTTAGTGTTTTTGGTTTTAAAGAAAATATAAATAGGATTTTAATGCAAGTACATTGTGTAATTGCTAAAAAACGGTGGATTCGATCGAATTCAATTGTTTAGTTATTTTAATAAAATTCGTTTTGTAGTGTTTTTGGTTTTAAAGTAAATATATATAGGATTTTAATGCAAGTACATTGTGTAATTGCTAAAAAACGGTGGTTTCTATCGAATTCAATTGTTTAATTATTTTAATAAAATTCGATTTGTAATGTTTTTGGTTTTAAAGTAAATATAAATAGGATTTTAATGCAAGCACATTGTGTAATTGCTAAAAAACGGTGGTTTCGATCGAATTCAATTGTTTAATTATTTTAATAAAATTCGATTTGTAGTGTTTTTGGTTTTAAAGTAAATATAAATAGGATTTTAATACAAGTACATTGTGTAATTGCTAAAAAACGGTGGATTCGATCGAATTCAGTTGTTTAATTATTTTAATAAACTTCAATTTCTAGTGTTTTTGGTTTAAAAGTAAATATAAATAGGATTTTAATGCAAGTACATTGTGTAATTGCTAAAAAACGGTGGATTCGATCGAATTCAGTTGTTTAATTATTTTAATAAACTTCGATTTGTAGTGTTTTTGGTTTTAAAGTAAATATAAATAGGATTTTAATGCAAGAACATTTTGTAATTGCTAAAAAACGGTGGATTCGATCGAATTCAGTTGTTAAGTTATTTTAATAAATTTCAATTTCTAGTGTTTTTGGTTTTAAAGTAAATATAAATAGGATTTTAATGCAAGTACATTGTGTAATTGCTAAAAAACGGTGGATTCGATCAAATTCAGTTGTTTGATTATTTTAATAAATTTCAATTTCTAGTGTTTTTGGTTTTAAAGTAAATATAAATAGGATTTTAATGCAAGTACATTGTGTAATTGCTAAAAAACGGTGGATTCGATCGAATTCAATTGTTTAGTTATTTTAATAAAATTCGTTTTGTAGTGTTTTTGGTTTTAAAGTAAATATAAATAGGATTTTAATGCAAGTACATTGTGTAATTGCTAAAAAAACGGTGGATTCTATCGAATTCAGTTGTTTAGTTATTTTATTAAATTTCAATTTCTAGTGTTTTTGGTTTTAAAGTAAATATATATAGGATTTTAATGCAAATATATTGTGTAATTGCTAAAAAACGGTGGTTTCGATCGAATTCAATTGTTTAATTATTTTAATAAAATTCGATTTGTAGTGTTTTTGGTTTTAAAGTAAATATAAATAGGATTTTAATGCAAGCACATTGTGTAATTGCTAAAAAACGGTGGATTCGATCGAATTCAGTTGTTTAATTATTTTAATAAACTTCAATTTCTAGTGTTTTTGGTTTAAAAGTAAATATAAATAGGATTTTAATGCAAGTACATTGTGTAATTGCTAAACAACTGTGGATTCGATCGAATTCAGTTGTTTAATTATTTTAATAAACTTCGATTTGTAGTGTTTTTGGTTTTAAAGTAAATATAAATAGGATTTTAATGCAAGAACATTGTGTAATTGCTAAAAAAAACGGTGGATTCGATCGAATTCAGTTGTTTAGTTATTTTAATAAATTTCAATTTCTAGTGTTTTTGGTTTTAAAGTAAATATAAATAGGATTTTAATGCAAGTACATTGTGTAATTGCTAAAAAACGGTGGATTCGATCGAATTCAATTGTTTAATTATTTTAATAAAATTCGATTTGTAGTGTTTTTGGTTTTAAGGTAAATATAAATAGGATTTTAATGCAAGTACATTGTGTAATTGCTAAAAAACGGTGGATTCGATCGAATTCAATTGTTTAATTATTTTAATAAAATTCGATTTGTAGTGTTTTTGGTTTTAAAGTAAATATAAATAGGATTTTAATGCAAGTACATTGTGTATTTGTTAAAGAACGGTAGATTCGATTGAATTCAGTTGTTTAGTTATTTTAATAAATTTCAATTTCTAGTGTTTTTGGTTTTAAAGTAAATATAAATAGGATTTTAATGCAAATACATTGTGTAATTGCTAAAAAACGGTGGATTCGATCGAATTCAGTTGTTTGATTATTTTAATAAATTTCAATTTCTAGTGGTTTTGGTTTTAAAGTAAATATAAATAGGATTTTAATGCAAGTACATTGTGTAATTGCTAAAAAACGGTGGTTTCGATCGAATTCAATTGTTTAATTATTTTAATAAAATTCGATTTGTAGTGTTTTTGGTTTTAAAGTAAATATAAATAGGATTTTAATGCAAGCACATTGTGTAATTGCTAAAAAATGGTGGTTTCGATCGAATTCAATTGTTTAATTATTTTAATAAAATTCGATTTGTAGTGTTTTTGGTTTTAAAGTAAATATAAATAGGATTTTAATACAAGTTCATTGTGTAATTGCTAAAAAACGGTGGATTCGATCGCATTCAGTTGTTTAATAATTTTAATAAACTTCAATTTCTAGTGTTTTTCGTTTAAAAGTAAATATAAATAGGATTTTAATGCAAGTACATTGTGTAATTGCTAAAAAACGGTGGATTCGATCGAATTCAGTTGTTTAATTATTTTAATAAAATTCGTTTTATAGTGTTTTTGGTTTTAAAGTAAATATAAATAGGATTTTAATGCAAGAACATTGTGTAATTGCTAAAAAACGGTGTTTTCGATCGAATTCAGTTGTTTAGTTATTTTAATAAATTTGAATTTCTAGTGTTTTTGGTTTTAAAGTAAATATAAATAGGATTTTAATGCAAGTACATTGTGTAATTGCTAAAAAACGGTGGATTCGATCGAATTCAATTGTTTAATTATTTTAATAAAATTCGATTTGTAGTGTTTTTGGTTTTAAAGTAAATATAAATAGGATTTTAATGCAAGCACATTGTGTAATTGCTAAAAAATGGTGGTTTCGATCGAATTCAATTGTTTAATTATTTTAATAAAATTCGATTTGTAGTGTTTTTGGTTTTAAAGTAAATATAAATAGGATTTTAATACAAGTTCATTGTGTAATTGCTAAAAAACGGTGGATTCGATCGCATTCAGTTGTTTAATAATTTTAATAAACTTCAATTTCTAGTGTTTTTCGTTTAAAAGTAAATATAAATAGGATTTTAATGCAAGTACATTGTGTAATTGCTAAAAAACGGTGGATTCGATCGAATTCAGTTGTTTAATTATTTTAATAAAATTCGTTTTGTAGTGTTTTTGGTTTTAAAGTAAATATAAATAGGATTTTAATGCAAGAACATTGTGTAATTGCTAAAAAACGGTGTTTTCGATCGAATCCAGTTGTTTAGTTATTTTAATAAATTTCAATTTCTAGTGTTTTTGGTTTTAAAGTAAATATAAATAGGATTTTAATGCAAGTACATTGTGTAATTGCTAAAAAACGGTGGATTCGATCGAATTCAATTGTTTAATTATTTTAATAAAATTCGATTTGTAGTGTTTTTGATTTTAAAGTAAATATAAATAGGATTTTAATGCAAGTACATTGTGTATTTGTTAAAAAACGGTAGATTCGATTGAATTCAGTTGTTTAGTTATTTTAATAAATTTCAATTTCTAGTGTTTTTGGTTTTAAAGTAAATATAAATAGGATTTTAATGCAAGTACATTGTGTAATTGCTAAAAAACGGTGGATTCGATCGAATTCAGTTGTTTGATTATTTTAATAAATTTCAATTTCTAGTGTTTTTGGTTTTAAAGTAAATATAAATAGGATTTTAATGCAAGTACATTGTGTAATTGCTAAAAAAACGGTGGTTTCGATCGAATTAAATTGTTTAATTATTTTAATAAAATTCGATTTGTAGTGTTGTGTTGTAAAGTAAATATAAATAGGATTTTAATGCAAGTACATTGTGTAATTGCTAAAAAACGGTGGATTCGATCGAATTCAGTTGTTAAGTTATTTAAATAAATTTCAATTTCTAGTGTTTTTGGTTTTAAAGTAAATATAAATAGGATTTTAATGCAAGTACATTGTGTAATTGCTAAAAAACGGTGGATTCGATCGAATTCAATTGTTTAGTTATTTTAATAAAATTCGTTTTGTAGTGTTTTTGGTTTTAAAGTAAATATAAATAGGATTTTAATGCAAGTACATTGTGTAATTGCTAAAAAACGGTGGTTTCGATCGAATTCAATTGTTTAATTATTTTAATAAAATTCGATTTGTAATGTTTTTGGTTTTAAAGTAAATATAAATAGGATTTTAATGCAAGCACATTGTGTAATTGCTAAAAAACGGTGGTTTCGATCGAATTCAATTGTTTAATTATTTTAATAAAATTCGATTTGTAGTGTTTTTGGTTTTAAAGTAAATATAAATAGGATTTTAATACAAGTACATTGTGTAATTGCTAAAAAACGGTGGATTCGATCGAATTCAGTTGTTTAATTATTTTAATACACTTCAATTTCTAGTGTTTTTGGTTTAAAAGTAAATATAAATAGGATTTTAATGCAAGTACATTGTGTAATTGCTAAAAAACGGTGGATTCGATCGAATTCAGTTGTTTAATTATTTTAATAAACTTCGATTTGTAGTGTTTTTGGTTTTAAAGTAAATATAAATAGGATTTTAATGCAAGAACATTGTGTAATTGCTGAAAAACGGTGGATTCGATCGAATTCAGTTGTTTAGTTATTTTAATAAATTTCAATTTCTAGTGTTTTTGGTTTTAAAGTAAATATAAATAGGATTTTAATGCAAGTACATTGTGTAATTGCTAAAAAACGGTGGTTTCGATCGAATTCAATTGTTTAATTATTTTTAAAAAATTCGATTTGTAATGTTTTTGGTTTTAAAGTAAATATAAATAGGATTTTAATACAAGTACATTGTGTAATTGCTAAAAAACGGTGGATTCGATCGAATTCAGTTGTTTAGTTATTTTAATAAATTTCAATTTCTAGAGTTTAAGGTTTTAAAGTAAATATAAATAGGATTTTAATGCAAGTACATTGTGTAATTGCTAAAAAACGGTGGTTTCGATCGAATTCAATTGTTTAATTATTTTAATAAAATTCGATTTGTAGTGTTTTTGGTTTAAAAGTAAATATAAATAGGATATTAATACGAGTTCATTGTGTAATTGCTAAAAAACGGTGGATTCGATCGAATTCAGTTGTTTAATTATTTTAATAAACTTCAATCTCTAGTGTTTTTCGTTTAAAAGTAAATATAAATAAGATTTTAATGCAAGAACATTGTAATTGCTAAAAAACGGTGGATTCGATCGAATTTAGTTGTTTAGTTATTTTAATAAATTTCAATTTCTAGTGTTTTTGGTTTTAAAGTAAATATAAATAGGATTTTAATGCAAGTACATTGTGTAATTGCTAAAGAACGGTGGATTTTATCGAATTCAGTTGTTTAGTTATTTTAATAAAATTCGATTTGTAATGTTTTTGGTTTTAAAGTAAATATAAATAGGATTTTAATACAAGTACATTGTGTAATTGCTAAAAAACGGTGGATTCGATCGAATTCAGTTGTTTAGTTATTTTAATAAATTTCAATTTCTAGTGTTTTTGGTTTGAAAGTAAATATAAATAGGATTTTAATGCAAGTAAGTACATTGTGTAATTGCTAAAAAACGGTGGATTTTATCGAATTCAGTTGTTTAGTTATTTTATTAAATTTCAATTTCTAGTGTTTTTGGTTTTAAAGTAAATATATATAGGATTTTAATGCAAATATATTGTGTAATTGCTAAAAAACGGTGGTTTCGATCGAATTCAATTGTTTAATTATTTTAATAAAATTCGATTTGTAGTGTTTTTGGTTTTAAAGTAAATATAAATAGGATTTTAATGCAAGTACATTGTGTAATTGCTAAAAAAACGGTGGATTCTATCGAATTCAGTTGTTTAGTTATTTTATTAAATTTCAATTTCTAGTGCTTTTGGTTTTAAAGTAAATATATATAGGATTTTAATGCAAATATATTGTGTAATTGCTAAAAAACGGTGGTTTCGATCGAATTCAAATGTTTAATTATTTTAATAAAATTCGATTTGTAGTGTTTTTGTTTTTAAAGTAAATATAAATTCGATTTTAATGCAAGCACATTGTGTAATTGCTAAAAAACGGTGGTTTCGATCGAATTCAGTTGTTTAATTATTTTAATAAAATTTGATTTGTAGTGTTTTTGGTTTTAAAGTAAATATAAATAGGATTTTAATACACGTTCATTACACAATGTAATGAACGTGAATTGCTAAAAAACGGTGGATTCGATCGCATTCAGTTGTTTAATTATTTTAATAAACTTCAATTTCTAGTGTTTTTCGTTTAAAAGTAAATATAAATAGGATTTTAATGCAAGTACATTGTGTAATTGCTAAAAAACGGTGGATTCGATCGAATTCAGATGTTTAATTATTTTAATAAAATTCGATTTGTAGTGTTTTTGGTTTTAAAGTAAATATAAATAGGATTTTAATGCAAGAACATTGTGTAATTGCTAAAAAACGGTGTTTTCGATCGAATTCAGTTGTTTAGTTATTTTAATAAATTTCAATTTTAAGTGTTTTTGGTTTTAAAGTAAATATAAATAGGATTTTAATGCAAGTACATTGTGTAATTGCTAAAAAACGGTGGATTCGATCGAATTCAATTATTTAATTACTTTAATTAAATTCGATTTGTAGTGTTTTTGGTTTTAAAGTAAATATAAATAGGATTTTAATGCAAGTACATTGTGTATTTGCTAAAAAACGGTAGATTCGATCGAATTCAGTTGTTTAGTTATTTTAATAAATTTCAATTTCTAGTGTTTTTGGTTTTAAAGTAAATATAAATAGGATTTTAATGCAAGTACATTGTGTAATTGCTAAAAAACGGTGGATTCGATCGAATTCAGTTGTTTGATTATTTTAATAAATTTCAATTTCTAGTGTTTTTGGTTTTAAAGTAAATATAAATAGGATTTTAATGCAAGTACATTGTGTAATTGCTAAAAAAACGGTGGTTTCGATCGAATTAAATTGTTTAATTATTTTAATAAAATTCGAATTGTAGTGTTTTTGGTTTTAAAGTAAATATAAATAGGATTTTAATGCAAGTACATTGTGTAATTGCTAAAAAACGGTGGATTCGATCGAATTCAATTGTTAAGTTATTTTAATAAATTTCAATTTCTAGTGTTTTTGGTTTTAAAGTAAATATAAATAGGATTTTAATGCAAGTACATTGTGTAATTGCTAAAACACGGTGGATTCGATCGAATTCAGTTGTTTGATTATTTAAATAAATTTCAATTTCTAGTGTTTTTGGTTTTAAAGTAAATATAAATAGGATTTTAATGCAAGTACATTGTGTAATTGCTAAAAAACGGTGGATTCGATCGAATTCAATTGTTTAATTATTTTAATAAAATTCGTTTTGTAGTGTTTTTGGTTTTAAAGTAAATATAAATAAGATTTTAATGCAAGTACATTGAGTAATTGCTAAAAAAACGGTGGATTCGATCGAATTCAGTTGTTTAGTTATTTTATTAAATTTCAATTTCTAGTGTTTTTGGTTTTAAAGTAAATATAAATAGGATTTTAATGAAAATATATTGTGTAATTGCTAAAAAACGTTGGATTCGATCGAATTCAATTGATTAATTATTTTAATAAAATTTAATTTGTAGTGTTTTTGGTTTTAAAGTAAATATAAATAGGATTTTAATGCAAGCACATTGTGTAATTGCTAAAAAACGGTGGTTTCGATCGAATTCAATTGTTTAATTATTTTAATAAAATTCGATTTGTAGTGTTTTTGGTTTTAAAGTAAATATAAATAGGATTTTAATACAAGTACATTGTGTAATTGCTAAAAAACGGTGGATTCGATCGAATTCAGTTGTTTAATTTAATTAATAAACTTCAATTTCTAGTGTTTTTCGTTTAAAAGTAAATATAAATAGGATTTTAATGCAAGTACCTTGTGTAATTGCTAAAAAACGGTGACTTCGATCGAATTCAGTTGTTTAATTATTTTAATAAAATTCGATTTGTAGTGTTTTTGGTTTTAAAGTAAATATAAATAGGATTTTAATGCAAGAACATTGTGTAATTGCTAAAAAACGGTGGATTCGATCGAATTCAGTTGTTTAGTTATTTTAATAAATTTCAATTTCTAGTGTTTTTGGTTTTAAAGTGTAATTGCTAAAAAACGGTGGATTCGATCGAATTCAATTGTTTAATTATTTTAATAAAATTCGATTTGTAGTGTTTTTGGTTTTAAAGTAAATATAAATAGGATTTTAATGCAAGAACATTGTGTAATTGCTAAAAAACGGTGGATTCGATCGAATTCAGTTGTTTAGTTATTTTAATAAATTTCAATTTCTAGTGTTTTTGGTTTTAAAGTAAATATAAATAGGATTTTAATGCAAGAACATTGTGTAATTGCTAAAAAACGGTGGATTCGATCGAATTCAGTTGTTTAGTTATTTTAATAAATTTCAATTTCTAGTGTTTTTGGTTTTAAAGTGTAATTGCTAAAAAACGGTGGATTCGATCGAACTCAGTTGTTTAATTATTTTAATAAACTTCAATCTCTAGTGTTTTTCGTTTAAAAGTAAATATAAATAAGATTTTAATGCAAGAACATTGTAATTGCTAAAAAACGGTGGATTCGATTGAATTCAGTTGTTTAGTTATTTTAATAAATTTCAATTTCTAGTGTTTTTGGTTTTAAAGTAAATATAAATAGGATTTTAATGCAAGTACATTGTGTAATTGCTAAAAAACGGTGGATTTTATCGAATTCAGTTGTTTAGTTATTTTAATAAAATTCGATTTGTAATGTTTTTGGTTTTAAAGTAAATATAAATAGGATTTTAATACAAGTACATTGTGTAATTGCTAAAAAACGGTAAATTCGATCGAATTCAGTTGTTTAGTTATTTTAATAAATTTCAATTTCTAGTGTTTTGGGTTTGAAAGTAAATATAAATAGGATTTTAATGCAAGTACATTGTGTAATTGCTAAAAAACGGTGGATTTTATCGAAATCAGTTGTTTAGTTATTTTATTAAATTTAAATTTCTAGTGTTTTTGGTTTTAAAGTAAATATATATAGGATTTTAATGCAAATATATTGTGTAATTGCTAAAAAACGGTGGTTTCGATCGAATTCAATTGTTTAATTATTTTAATAAAATTCGTTTTGTAGTGTTTTTGGTTTTAAAGTAAATATAAATAGGATTTTAATGCAAGTACATTGTGTAATTGCTAAAAAAACGGTGGATTCTATCGAATTCATTTGTTTAGTTATTTTATTAAATTTCAATTTCTAGTGCTTTTTGTTTTAAAGTAAATATAAATAGGATTTTAATGCAAATATATTGTGTAATTGCTAAAAAACGGTGGTTTCGATCGAATTCAAATGTTTAATTATTTTAATAAAATTCGATTTGTAGTGTTTTTGTTTTTAAATTAAATATAAATAGGATTTTAATGCAAGCACATTGTGTAATTGCTAAAAAACGATGGTTTCGATCGAATTCAGTTGTTTAATTATTTTAATAAAATTCGATTTGTAGTGTTTTTGGTTTTAAAGTAAATATAAATAGGATTTTAATACACGTTCATTGTGTAATTGCTAAAAAACGGTGGATTCGATCGCATTCAGTTGTTTAATTATTTTAATAAACTTCAATTTCTAGTGTTTTTCGTTTAAAAGTCAATATAAATAGGATTTTAATGCAAGCACATTGTGTAATTGCTAAAAAACGGTGGATTCGATCGAATTCAGTTGTTTAATTATTTTAATAAAATTCGATTTGTAGTGTTTTTGGTTTTAAAGTAAATATAAATAGGATTTTAATGCAAGAACATTGTGTAATTGCTAAAAAACCGTGTTTTCGATCGAATTCAGTTGTTAAGTTATTTTAATAAATTTCAATTTTTAGTGTTTTTGGTTTTAAAGTAAATATAAATAGGATTTTAATGCAAGTACATTGTGTAATTGCTAAAAAACGGTGGATTCGATCGAATTCAATTGTTTAATTATTTTAATAAAATTCGATTTGTAGTGTTATTGGTTTTAAAGTAAATATAAATAGGATTTTAATGCAAGTACATTGTGTATTTGCTAAAAAACGGTAGATTCGATCGAATTCAGTTGTTTAATTATTTTAATAAATTTCAATTTCTAGTG
This sequence comes from Tipula confusa, assembly GCA_963556175.1. Taxonomy (NCBI): domain Eukaryota; kingdom Metazoa; phylum Arthropoda; class Insecta; order Diptera; family Tipulidae; genus Tipula; species Tipula confusa. The sequence goes on along the minus strand of CAUVYK010000408.1, from coordinate 51,085 downwards.
TTTTTGGTTTTAAAGTAAATATAAATAGGATTTTAATGCAAGTACATTGTGTAATTGCTAAAAAACGGTGGATTCGATCGAATTCAGTTGTTTGATTGTTTTAATAAAATTCGAATTGTAGTGTTTTTGGTTTTAAAGTAAATATAAATAGGATTTTAATGCAAGTACATTGTGTAATTGCTAAAAAACGGTGGATTCGATGGAATTCAATTGTTAAGTTATTTTAATAAATTTCAATTTCTAGTGTTTTTGGTTTTAAAGTAAATATAAATAGGATTTTAATGCAAGTACATTGTGTAATTGCTAAAACACGGTGGATTCGATCGAATTCAGTTGTTTGATTATATTAATAAATTTCAATTTCTAGTGTTTTTGGTTTTAAAGTAAATATAAATAGGATTTTAATGCAAGTACATTGTGTAATTGCTAAAAAACGGTGGATTCGATCGAATTCAATTGTTTAATTATTTTAATAAAATTCGTTTTGTAGTGTTTTTGGTTTTAAAGTAAATATAAATAGGATTTTAATGCAAGAACATTGTGTAATTGCTAAAAAAACGGTGGATTCGATCGAATTCAATTGTTTAGTTATTTTATTAAATTTCAATTTCTAGTGTTTTTGGTTTTAAAGTAAATATAAATAGGATTTTAATGCAAATATATTGTGTAATTGCTAAAAAACGGTGGATTCGATCGAATTCAATTGTTTAATTATTTTAATAAAATTCGATTTGTAGTGTTTTTGGTTTTAAAGTAAATATAAATAGGATTTTAATGCAAGCACATTGTGTAATTGCTAAAAAACGGTGGTTTCGATCGAATTCAATTGTTTAATTATTTTAATAAACTTCGATTTGTAGTGTTTTTGGTTTTAAAGTAAATATAAATAGGATTTTAATACAAGTAAATTGTGTAATTGCTAAAAAACGGTGGATTCGATCGAATTAAATTGTTTAATTATTTTAATAAAATTCGATTTGTAGTGTTTTTGGTTTTAAAGTAAATATAAATAGGATTTTAATGCAAGCACATTTTGTAATTGCTAAAAAACGGTGGTTTCGATCGAATTCAATTGTTTAATTATTTTAATAAAATTCGATTTGTAGTGTTTTTGGTTTTAAAGTAAATATAAATAGGATTTTAATACAAGTACATTGTGTAATTGCTAAAAAACGGTGGATTCGATCGAATTCAGTTGTTTAATTATTTTAATAAACTTCAATTTCTAGTGTTTTTCGTTTAAAAGTAAATATAAATAGGATTTTAATGCAAGTACCATGTGTAATTGCTAAAAAACGGTGACTTCGATCGAATTCATTTGTTTAATTATTTTAATAAAATTCGATTTGTAGTGTTTTTGGTTTTAAAGTAAATATAAATAGGATTTTAATGCAAGAAGATTGTGTAATTGCTAAAAAACGGTGGATTCGATCGAATTCAGTTGTTTAGTTATTTTAATAAATTTCAATTTCTAGTGTTTTTGGTTTTAAAGTAAATATAAATAGGATTTTAATGCAAGTACATCGTGTAATTGCTAAAAAACGGTGGATTCGATCGAATTCAATTGTTTAATTATTTTAATAAAATTCGATTTGTAGTGTTTTTGGTTTTAAAGTAAATATAAATAGGATTTTAATGCAAGAACATTGTGTAATTGCTAAAAAACGGTGGATTCGATCGAATTCAGTTGTTTAGTTATTTTAATAAATTTCAATTTCTAGTGTTTTTGGTTTTAAAGTAAATATAAATAGGATTTTAATGCAAGTACATTGTGTAATTGCTAAAAAACGGTGGATTCGATCGAATTCAATTGTTTAATTATTTTAATAAAATTCGATTTGTAGTGTTTTTGGTTTTATAGTAAATATAAATAGGATTTTAATGCAAGTACATTGTGTATTTGCTAAAAAACGGTAGATTCGATTGAATTCAGTTGTTTAGTTATTTTAATAAATTTCAATTTCTAGTGTTTTTGGTTTTAAAGTAAATATAAATAGGATTTTAATGCAAGTACATTGTGTAATTGCTAAAAAACGGTGGATTCGATCGAATTCAGTTGTTAAGTTATTTTAATAAATTTCAATTTCTAGTGTTTTTGGTTTTAAAGTAAATATAAATAGGATTTTAATGCAAGTACATTGTGTAATTGCTAAAAAACGGTGGATTCGATCGAATTCAGTTGTTTGATTATTTTAATAAATTTCAATTTCTAGTGTTTTTGGTTTTAAAGTAAATATAAATAGGATTTTAATGCAAGTACATTGTGTAATTGCTAAAAACGGTGGTTTCGATCGAATTCAATTGTTTAATTATTTTAATAAAATTCGATTTGTAGTGTTTTTGGTTTTAAAGTAAATATAAATAGGATTTTAATGCAAGCACATTGTGTAATTGCTAAAAAATGGTGGTTTCGATCGAATTCAATTGTTTAATTATTTTAATAAAATTCGATTTGTAGTGTTTTTGGTTTTAAAGTAAATATAAATAGGATTTTAATACAAGTTCATTGTGTATTTGCTAAAAAACGGTGGATTCGATCGCATTCAGTTGTTTAATTATTTTAATAAACTTCAGTTTCTAGTGTTTTTCGTTTAAAAGTAAATATAAATAGGATTTTAATACAAGTACATTGTGTAATTGCTAAAAAACGGTGGATTCGATCGAATTCAGTTGTTTAGTTATTTTAATAAATTTCAATTTCTAGTGGTTTTGGTTTTAAAGTAAATATAAATAGGATTTTAATGCAAGTACATTGTGTAATTGCTAAAAAACGGTGGTTTCGATCGAATTCAATTGTTTAATTATTTTAATAAAATTCGATTTGTAGTGTTTTTGGTTTTAAAGTAAATATAAATAGGATTTTAATGCAAGCACATTGTGTAATTGCTAAAAAATGGTGGTTTCGATCGAATTCAATTGTTTAATTATTTTAATAAAATTCGATTTGTAGTGTTTTTGGTTTTAAAGTAAATATAAATAGGATTTTAATACAAGTTCATTGTGTAATTGCTAAAAAACGGTGGATTCGATCGCATTCAGTTGTTTAATAATTTTAATAAACTTCAATTTCTAGTGTTTTTCGTTTAAAAGTAAATATAAATAGGATTTTAATGCAAGTACATTGTGTAATTGCTAAAAAACGGTGGATTCGATCGAATTCAGTTGTTTAATTATTTTAATAAAATTCGTTTTATAGTGTTTTTGGTTTTAAAGTAAATATAAATAGGATTTTAATGCAAGAACATTGTGTAATTGCTAAAAAACGGTGTTTTCGATCGAATTCAGTTGTTTAGTTATTTTAATAAATTTGAATTTCTAGTGTTTTTGGTTTTAAAGTAAATATAAATAGGATTTTAATGCAAGTACATTGTGTAATTGCTAAAAAACGGTGGATTCGATCGAATTCAATTGTTTAATTATTTTAATAAAATTCGATTTGTAGTGTTTTTGGTTTTAAAGTAAATATAAATAGGATTTTAATGCAAGCACATTGTGTAATTGCTAAAAAATGGTGGTTTCGATCGAATTCAATTGTTTAATTATTTTAATAAAATTCGATTTGTAGTGTTTTTGGTTTTAAAGTAAATATAAATAGGATTTTAATACAAGTTCATTGTGTAATTGCTAAAAAACGGTGGATTCGATCGCATTCAGTTGTTTAATAATTTTAATAAACTTCAATTTCTAGTGTTTTTCGTTTAAAAGTAAATATAAATAGGATTTTAATGCAAGTACATTGTGTAATTGCTAAAAAACGGTGGATTCGATCGAATTCAGTTGTTTAATTATTTTAATAAAATTCGTTTTGTAGTGTTTTTGGTTTTAAAGTAAATATAAATAGGATTTTAATGCAAGAACATTGTGTAATTGCTAAAAAACGGTGTTTTCGATCGAATCCAGTTGTTTAGTTATTTTAATAAATTTCAATTTCTAGTGTTTTTGGTTTTAAAGTAAATATAAATAGGATTTTAATGCAAGTACATTGTGTAATTGCTAAAAAACGGTGGATTCGATCGAATTCAATTGTTTAATTATTTTAATAAAATTCGATTTGTAGTGTTTTTGATTTTAAAGTAAATATAAATAGGATTTTAATGCAAGTACATTGTGTATTTGTTAAAAAACGGTAGATTCGATTGAATTCAGTTGTTTAGTTATTTTAATAAATTTCAATTTCTAGTGTTTTTGGTTTTAAAGTAAATATAAATAGGATTTTAATGCAAGTACATTGTGTAATTGCTAAAAAACGGTGGATTCGATCGAATTCAGTTGTTTGATTATTTTAATAAATTTCAATTTCTAGTGTTTTTGGTTTTAAAGTAAATATAAATAGGATTTTAATGCAAGTACATTGTGTAATTGCTAAAAAAACGGTGGTTTCGATCGAATTAAATTGTTTAATTATTTTAATAAAATTCGATTTGTAGTGTTGTGTTGTAAAGTAAATATAAATAGGATTTTAATGCAAGTACATTGTGTAATTGCTAAAAAACGGTGGATTCGATCGAATTCAGTTGTTAAGTTATTTAAATAAATTTCAATTTCTAGTGTTTTTGGTTTTAAAGTAAATATAAATAGGATTTTAATGCAAGTACATTGTGTAATTGCTAAAAAACGGTGGATTCGATCGAATTCAATTGTTTAGTTATTTTAATAAAATTCGTTTTGTAGTGTTTTTGGTTTTAAAGTAAATATAAATAGGATTTTAATGCAAGTACATTGTGTAATTGCTAAAAAACGGTGGTTTCGATCGAATTCAATTGTTTAATTATTTTAATAAAATTCGATTTGTAATGTTTTTGGTTTTAAAGTAAATATAAATAGGATTTTAATGCAAGCACATTGTGTAATTGCTAAAAAACGGTGGTTTCGATCGAATTCAATTGTTTAATTATTTTAATAAAATTCGATTTGTAGTGTTTTTGGTTTTAAAGTAAATATAAATAGGATTTTAATACAAGTACATTGTGTAATTGCTAAAAAACGGTGGATTCGATCGAATTCAGTTGTTTAATTATTTTAATACACTTCAATTTCTAGTGTTTTTGGTTTAAAAGTAAATATAAATAGGATTTTAATGCAAGTACATTGTGTAATTGCTAAAAAACGGTGGATTCGATCGAATTCAGTTGTTTAATTATTTTAATAAACTTCGATTTGTAGTGTTTTTGGTTTTAAAGTAAATATAAATAGGATTTTAATGCAAGAACATTGTGTAATTGCTAAAAAACGGTGGATTCGATCGAATTCAGTTGTTTAGTTATTTTAATAAATTTCAATTTCTAGTGTTTTTGGTTTTAAAGTAAATATAAATAGGATTTTAATGCAAGCACATTGTGTAATTGCTAAAAAACGGTGGATTCGATCGAATTCAATTATTTAGTTATTTTAATAAAATTCGATTTGTAGTGTTTTTGGTTTTAAAGTAAATATAAATAGGATTTTAATGCAAGTACATTGTGTAATTGCTAAAAAACGGTAGATTCGATCGAATTCAGTTGTTTAGTTATTTTAATAAATTTCAATTTCTAGTGTTTTTGGTTTTAAAGTAAATATAAATAGGATTTTAATGCAAGTACATTGTGTAATTGCTAAAAAACGGTGGATTCGATCGAATTCAGTTGTTTGATTATTTTAATAAATTTCAATTTCTAGTGTTTTTGGTTTTAAAGTAAATATAAATAGGATTTTAATGCAAGTACATTGTGTAATTGCTAAAAAAACGGTGGATTCGATCGAATTAAATTGTTTAATTATTTTAATAAAATTCGATTTGTAGTGTTTTTGGTTTTAAAGTAAATATAAATAGGATTTTAATGCAAGTACATTGTGTAATTGCTAAAAAACGGTGGATTCGATCGAATTCAGTTGTTTGATTATTTTAATAAATTTCAATTTGTAGTGTTTTTGGTTTTAAAGTAAATATAAATAGGATTTTAATGCAAGTACATTGTGTAATTGCTAAAAAACGGTGGATTCGATCGAATTCAGTTGTTTGATTATTTTAATAAATATCAATTTCTAGTGTTTTTGGTTTTAAAGTAAATATAAATAGGATCTTAATGCAAGCACATTGTGTAATTGCTAAAAAACGGTGGATTCGATCGAATTAAATTGTTTAATTATTTTAAGAAATTTCAATTTCTAATGTTTTTGTTTTAAAATAAATATAAATAGGATTTTAATGCAAGTACATTGTGTAATTGCTAAAAAACGGTGGATTCGATCGAATTCAATTGTTTAATTATTTTAATAAAATTCGATTTGTAGTGTTTTTGGTTTTAAAGTAAATATAAATAGGATTTTAATGCAAGTACATTGTGTGATTGCTAAAAAACGGTGGATTCGATCGAATTCAGTTGTTTAATTATTTTAATAAACTTTAATTTCTAGTGTTTTTCATTTAAAAGTAAATATAAATAGGATTTTAATGCAAATACATTGTGTAATAGCTAAAAAACGGTGGATTCGATCGAATTCAATTGTTTAATTATTTTAATAAAATTCGATTTGTAGTGTTTTTGCTTTTAAAGTAAATATAAATAGGATTTTAATGCAAGTACATTGTGTAATTGCTAAAAAACGGTGGATTCGATCGAATTCAATTGTTTAATTATTTTAATAAAATTCGATTTGTAGTGTTTTTGCTTTTAAAGTAAATATAAATAGGATTTTAATGCAAGTACATTGTGTAATTGCTAAAAAACGGTGGATTCGATCGAATTCAATTGTTTAATTATTTTAATAAAATTCGATTTGTAGTGTTTTTGGTTTTAAGGTAAATATAAATAGGATTTTAATGCAAGTACATTGTGTAATTGCTAAAAAACGGTAGATTCGATTGAATTCAGTTGTTTAGTTATTTTAATAAATTTCAATTTCTAGTGTTTTTGGTTTTAAAGTAAATATAAATAGGATTTTAATGCAAGTACATTGTGTAATTGCTAAAAAACGGTGGTTTCGATCGAATTCAATTGTTTAATTATTTTAATAAAATTTGATTTGTAATGTTTTTGGTTTTAAAGTAAATATAAATAGGATTTTAATACAAGTACATTGTGTAATTGCTAAAAAACGGTGGATTCGATCGAATTCAGTTGTTTAGTTATTTTAATAAATTTCAATTTCTAGTGTTTTTGGTTTTAAAGTAAATATAAATAGGATTTTAATGCAAGTACATTGTGTAATTGCTAAAAAACGGTGGATTCGATCGAATTCAGTTGTTTAATTATTTTAATAAACTTCGATTTGTAGTGTTTTTGGTTTTAAAATAAATATAAATAGGATTTTAATGCAAGAACATTGTGTAATTGCTAAAAAACGGTGTTTTCGATCGAATTCAGTTGTTTGATTATTTTAATAAATTTCAATTTCTAGTGGTTTTGGTTTTAAAGTAAATATAAATAGGATTTTAATGCAAGTACATTGTGTAATTGCTAAAAAAAACGGTGGTTTCGATCGAATTAAATTGTTTAATTATTTTAATAAAATTTGATTTTTAGTGTTTTTGGTTTTAAAGTAAATATAAATAGGATTTTAATGCAAGTACATTGTGTAATTGCTAAAAAACGGTGGATTCGATCGAATTCAGTTGTTTAATTATTTTATTAAATTTCAATTTCTAGTGTTTTTGGTTTTAAAGTAAATATAAATAGGATTTTAATGCAAGTACATTGTGTAATTGCTAAAAAACGGTGGATTCGATCGAATTCAATTATTTAGTTATTTTAATAAAATTCGATTTGTAGTGTTTTTGGTTTTAAAGTAAATATAAATAGGATTTTAATGCAAGTACATTGTGTAATTGCTAAAAAACGGTAGATTCGATCGAATTCAGTTGTTTAGTTATTTTAATAAATTTCAATTTCTAGTGTTTTTGGTTTTAAAGTAAATATAAATAGGATTTTAATGCAAGTACATTGTGTAATTGCTAAAAAACGGTGGATTCGATCGAATTCAGTTGTTTGATTATTTTAATAAATTTCAATTTCTAGTGTTTTTGGTTTTAAAGTAAATATAAATAGGATTTTAATGCAAGTACATTGTGTAATTGCTAAAAAAACGGTGGATTCGATCGAATTAAATTGTTTAATTATTTTAATAAAATTCGATTTGTAGTGTTTTTGGTTTTAAAGTAAATATAAATAGGATTTTAATGCAAGTACATTGTGTAATTGCTAAAAAACGGTGGATTCGATCGAATTCAGTTGTTTGATTATTTTAATAAATTTCAATTTGTAGTGTTTTTGGTTTTAAAGTAAATATAAATAGGATTTTAATGCAAGTACATTGTGTAATTGCTAAAAAACGGTGGATTCGATCGAATTCAGTTGTTTGATTATTTTAATAAATATCAATTTCTAGTGTTTTTGGTTTTAAAGTAAATATAAATAGGATCTTAATGCAAGCACATTGTGTAATTGCTAAAAAACGGTGGATTCGATCGAATTAAATTGTTTAATTATTTTAAGAAATTTCAATTTCTAATGTTTTTGTTTTAAAATAAATATAAATAGGATTTTAATGCAAGTACATTGTGTAATTGCTAAAAAACGGTGGATTCGATCGAATTCAATTGTTTAATTATTTTAATAAAATTCGATTTGTAGTGTTTTTGGTTTTAAAGTAAATATAAATAGGATTTTAATGCAAGTACATTGTGTGATTGCTAAAAAACGGTGGATTCGATCGAATTCAGTTGTTTAATTATTTTAATAAACTTTAATTTCTAGTGTTTTTCATTTAAAAGTAAATATAAATAGGATTTTAATGCAAATACATTGTGTAATAGCTAAAAAACGGTGGATTCGATCGAATTCAATTGTTTAATTATTTTAATAAAATTCGATTTGTAGTGTTTTTGCTTTTAAAGTAAATATAAATAGGATTTTAATGCAAGTACATTGTGTAATTGCTAAAAAACGGTGGATTCGATCGAATTCAATTGTTTAATTATTTTAATAAAATTCGATTTGTAGTGTTTTTGCTTTTAAAGTAAATATAAATAGGATTTTAATGCAAGTACATTGTGTAATTGCTAAAAAACGGTGGATTCGATCGAATTCAATTGTTTAATTATTTTAATAAAATTCGATTTGTAGTGTTTTTGGTTTTAAGGTAAATATAAATAGGATTTTAATGCAAGTACATTGTGTAATTGCTAAAAAACGGTAGATTCGATTGAATTCAGTTGTTTAGTTATTTTAATAAATTTCAATTTCTAGTGTTTTTGGTTTTAAAGTAAATATAAATAGGATTTTAATGCAAGTACATTGTGTAATTGCTAAAAAACGGTGGTTTCGATCGAATTCAATTGTTTAATTATTTTAATAAAATTTGATTTGTAATGTTTTTGGTTTTAAAGTAAATATAAATAGGATTTTAATACAAGTACATTGTGTAATTGCTAAAAAACGGTGGATTCGATCGAATTCAGTTGTTTAGTTATTTTAATAAATTTCAATTTCTAGTGTTTTTGGTTTTAAAGTAAATATAAATAGGATTTTAATGCAAGTACATTGTGTAATTGCTAAAAAACGGTGGATTCGATCGAATTCAGTTGTTTAATTATTTTAATAAACTTCGATTTGTAGTGTTTTTGGTTTTAAAATAAATATAAATAGGATTTTAATGCAAGAACATTGTGTAATTGCTAAAAAACGGTGTTTTCGATCGAATTCAGTTGTTTGATTATTTTAATAAATTTCAATTTCTAGTGGTTTTGGTTTTAAAGTAAATATAAATAGGATTTTAATGCAAGTACATTGTGTAATTGCTAAAAAAAACGGTGGTTTCGATCGAATTAAATTGTTTAATTATTTTAATAAAATTTGATTTTTAGTGTTTTTGGTTTTAAAGTAAATATAAATAGGATTTTAATGCAAGTACATTGTGTAATTGCTAAAAAACGGTGGATTCGATCGAATTCAGTTGTTTAATTATTTTATTAAATTTCAATTTCTAGTGTTTTTGGTTTTAAAGTAAATATAAATAGGATTTTAATGCAAGTACATTGTGTAATTGCTAAAAAACGGTGGATTCGATCGAATTCAATTGTTTAATTATTTTAATAAAATTCGATTTGTAGTGTTTTTGGTTTTAAAGTAAATATAAATAGGATTTTAATGCAAGTACATTGTGTATTTGTTAAAGAACGGTAGATTCGATTGAATTCAGTTGTTTAGTTATTTTAATAAATTTCAATTTCTAGTGTTTTTGGTTTTAAAGTAAATATAAATAGGATTTTAATGCAAATACATTGTGTAATTGCTAAAAAACGGTGGATTCGATCGAATTCAGTTGTTTGATTATTTTAATAAATTTCAATTTCTAGTGGTTTTGGTTTTAAAGTAAATATAAATAGGATTTTAATGCAAGTACATTGTGTAATTGCTAAAAAAAACGGTGGTTTCGATCGAATTAAATTGTTTAATTATTTTAATAAAATTCGATTTGTAGTGTTTTTGGTTTTAAAGTAAATATAAATAGGATTTTAATGCAAGTACATTGTGTAATTGCTAAAAAACGGTGGATTCGATCGAATTCAGTTGTTAAGTTATTTTAATAAATTTCAATTTCTAGTGTTTTTGGTTTTAAAGTAAATATAAATAGGATTTTAATGCAAGTACATTGTGTAATTGTTAAAAAACGGTGGATTCGATCGAATTCAGTTGTTTGATTATTTTAATAAATTTTAATTTTTAGTGTTTTTGGTTTTAAAGAAAATATAAATAGGATTTTAATGCAAGTACATTGTGTAATTGCTAAAAAACGGTGGATTCGATCGAATTCAATTGTTTAGTTATTTTAATAAAATTCGTTTTGTAGTGTTTTTGGTTTTAAAGTAAATATATATAGGATTTTAATGCAAGTACATTGTGTAATTGCTAAAAAACGGTGGTTTCTATCGAATTCAATTGTTTAATTATTTTAATAAAATTCGATTTGTAATGTTTTTGGTTTTAAAGTAAATATAAATAGGATTTTAATGCAAGCACATTGTGTAATTGCTAAAAAACGGTGGTTTCGATCGAATTCAATTGTTTAATTATTTTAATAAAATTCGATTTGTAGTGTTTTTGGTTTTAAAGTAAATATAAATAGGATTTTAATACAAGTACATTGTGTAATTGCTAAAAAACGGTGGATTCGATCGAATTCAGTTGTTTAATTATTTTAATAAACTTCAATTTCTAGTGTTTTTGGTTTAAAAGTAAATATAAATAGGATTTTAATGCAAGTACATTGTGTAATTGCTAAAAAACGGTGGATTCGATCGAATTCAGTTGTTTAATTATTTTAATAAACTTCGATTTGTAGTGTTTTTGGTTTTAAAGTAAATATAAATAGGATTTTAATGCAAGAACATTTTGTAATTGCTAAAAAACGGTGGATTCGATCGAATTCAGTTGTTAAGTTATTTTAATAAATTTCAATTTCTAGTGTTTTTGGTTTTAAAGTAAATATAAATAGGATTTTAATGCAAGTACATTGTGTAATTGCTAAAAAACGGTGGATTCGATCAAATTCAGTTGTTTGATTATTTTAATAAATTTCAATTTCTAGTGTTTTTGGTTTTAAAGTAAATATAAATAGGATTTTAATGCAAGTACATTGTGTAATTGCTAAAAAACGGTGGATTCGATCGAATTCAATTGTTTAGTTATTTTAATAAAATTCGTTTTGTAGTGTTTTTGGTTTTAAAGTAAATATAAATAGGATTTTAATGCAAGTACATTGTGTAATTGCTAAAAAAACGGTGGATTCTATCGAATTCAGTTGTTTAGTTATTTTATTAAATTTCAATTTCTAGTGTTTTTGGTTTTAAAGTAAATATATATAGGATTTTAATGCAAATATATTGTGTAATTGCTAAAAAACGGTGGTTTCGATCGAATTCAATTGTTTAATTATTTTAATAAAATTCGATTTGTAGTGTTTTTGGTTTTAAAGTAAATATAAATAGGATTTTAATGCAAGCACATTGTGTAATTGCTAAAAAACGGTGGATTCGATCGAATTCAGTTGTTTAATTATTTTAATAAACTTCAATTTCTAGTGTTTTTGGTTTAAAAGTAAATATAAATAGGATTTTAATGCAAGTACATTGTGTAATTGCTAAACAACTGTGGATTCGATCGAATTCAGTTGTTTAATTATTTTAATAAACTTCGATTTGTAGTGTTTTTGGTTTTAAAGTAAATATAAATAGGATTTTAATGCAAGAACATTGTGTAATTGCTAAAAAAAACGGTGGATTCGATCGAATTCAGTTGTTTAGTTATTTTAATAAATTTCAATTTCTAGTGTTTTTGGTTTTAAAGTAAATATAAATAGGATTTTAATGCAAGTACATTGTGTAATTGCTAAAAAACGGTGGATTCGATCGAATTCAATTGTTTAATTATTTTAATAAAATTCGATTTGTAGTGTTTTTGGTTTTAAGGTAAATATAAATAGGATTTTAATGCAAGTACATTGTGTAATTGCTAAAAAACGGTAGATTCGATTGAATTCAGTTGTTTAGTTATATTAATAAATTTCAATTTCTAGTGTTTTTGGTTTTAAAGTAAATATAAATATAGGATTTTAATGCAAGTACATTGTGTAATTGCTAAAAAACGGTGGATTCGATCGAATTAAATTGTTTAATTATTTTAATAAATTTCAATTTCTAATGTTTTTGGTTTTAAAGTAAATATAAATAGGATTTTAATGCAAGTACATTGTGTAATTGCTAAAAAACGGTGGATTCGATCGAATTAAATTGTTTAATTATTTTAATAAAATTCGATTTGTAATGTTTTTGCTTTTAAAGTAAATATAAATAGGATTTTAATGCAAGTACATTGTGTAATTGCTAAAAAACGGTGGATTCGATCGAATTCAGTTGTTAAGTTATTTTAGTAAATTTCAATTTGTAGTGTTTTTGGTTTTAAAGTAAATATAAATAGGATTTTAATGCAAGTTCATTGTGTAATTGCTAAAAAACGGTGGATTCGATCGAATTCAGTTGTTTGATTATTTTAATAAATTTCAATTTCTAGTGTTTTTGGTTTTAAAGTAAATATAAATAGGATTTTAATGCAAGTACATTGTGTAATTGCTAAAAAAAACGTTGGTTTCGATCGAATTAAATTGTTTAATTATTTTAATAAAATTCGATTTGTAGTGTTTTTGGTTTTAAAGTAAATATAAATAGGATTTTAATGCAAGTACATTGTGTAATTGCTAAAAAACGGTGGATTCGATCGAATTCAGTTGTTTAATTATTTTAATATACTTCGATTTGTAGTGTTTTTGGTTTTAAAGTAAATATAAATAGGATTTTAATGCAAGAACATTGTGTAATTGCTAAAAAACGGTGGATTCGATCGAATTCAGTTGTTTAGTTATTTTAATAAATTTCAATTTCTAGTGTTTTTGGTTTTAAAGTAAATATAAATAGGATTTTAATGCAAGTACATTGTGTAATTGCTAAAAAACGGTGGATTCGATCGAATTCAGTTGTTAAGTTATTTTAATAATTTTCAATTTCTAGTGTTTTTGGTTTTAAAGTAAATATAAATAGGATTTTAATGCAAGTACATTGTGTAATTGCTAAAAAACGGTGGATTCGATCGAATTCAGTTGTTTGATTATTTTAATAAATTTCAATTTCTAGTGTTTTTGGTTTTAAAGTAAATATAAATAGGATTTTAATGCAAGTACATTGTGTAATTGCTAAAAAACGGTGGATTCGATCGAATTCAATTGTTTAGTTATTTTAATAAAATTCGTTTTGTAGTGTTTTTGGTTTTAAAGTAAATATAAATAGGATTTTAATGCAAGTACATTGTGTAATTGCTAAAAAAACGGTGGATTCTATCGAATTCAGTTGTTTAGTTATTTTATTAAATTTCAATTTCTAGGGTTTTTGGTTTTAAAGTAAATATATATAGGATTTTAATGCAAATATATTGTGTAATTGCTAAAAAACGGTGGTTTCGATCGAATTCAATTGTTTAATTATTTTAATAAAATTCGATTTGTAGTGTTTTTGGTTTTAAAGTAAATATAAATAGGATTTTAATGCAAGCACATTGTGTAATTGCTAAAAAACGGTGGTTTCGATCGAATTCAATTGTTTAATTATTTTAATAAAATTCGATTTGTAGTGTTTTTGGTTTTAAAGTAAATATAAATAGGATTTTAATACAAGTACATTGTGTAATTGCTAAAAAACGGTGGATTCGATCGAATTCAGTTGTTTAATTATTTTAATAAACTTCGATTTGTAGTGTTTTTGGTTTTAAAGTAAATATAAATAGGATTTTAATGCAAGAACATTGTGTAATTGCTAAAAAAACGGTGGATTCGATCGAATTCAGTTGTTTAGTTATTTTAATAAATTTCAATTTCTAGTGTTTTTGGTTTTAAAGTAAATATAAATAGGATTTTAATGCAAGTACAATGTGTAATTGCTAAAAAACGGTGGATTCGATCGAATTCAATTGTTTAATTATTTTAATAAAATTCGATTTGTAGTGTTTTTGGTTTTAAGGTAAATATAAATAGGATTTTAATGCAAGTACATTGTGTAATTGCTAAAAAACGGTAGATTCGATTGAATTCAGTTGTTTAGTTATTTTAATAAATTTCAATTTCTAGTGTTTTTGGTTTTAAAAAAAATATAAATAGGATTTTAATGCAAGTACATTGTGTAATTGCTAAAAAACGGTGGATTCGATCGAATTCAATTGTTTAATTATTTTAATAAATTTCAATTTCTAATGTTTTTGGTTTTAAAGTAAATATAAATAGGATTTTAATGCAAGTACATTGTGTAATTGCTAAAAAACGGTGGATTCGATCGAATTAAATTGTTTAATTATTTTAATAAAATTCGATTTGTAATGTTTTTGCTTTTAAAGTAAATATAAATAGGATTTTAATGCAAGTACATTGTGTAATTGCTAAAAAACGGTGGATTCGATCGAATTCAGTTGTTAAGTTATTTTAATAAATTTCAATTTGTAGTGTTTTTGGTTTTAAAGTAAATATAAATAGGATTTTAATGCAAGTACATTGTGTAATTACTAAAAAACGGTGGATTCGATCGAATTCAGTTGTTTGATTATTTTATTAAATTACAATTTCTAGTGTTTTTGGTTTTAAAGTAAATATAAATAGGATTTTAATGCAAGTACATTGTGTAATTGCTAAAAAACGGTGGTTTCGATCGAATTCAGTTGTTTAATTATTTTAATAAATTTCAATTTCTAATGTTTTTGTTTTAAAATAAATAGAAATAGGATTTTAATGCAAGTACATTGTGTAATTGCTAAAAAACGGTGGATTCGATCGAATTCAATTGTTTAATTATTTTAATAAAATTCGATTTGTAGTGTTTTTGGTTTTAAAGTAAATATAAATAGGATTTTAATGCAAGAACATTGTGTGATTGCTAAAAAACGGTGGATTCGATCGAATTCAGTTGTTTAGTTATTTTAATAAATTTCAATTTCTAGTGTTTTTGGTTTTAAAGTAAATACAAATAGGATTTTAATGCAAATACATTGTGTAATTGCTAAAAAACGGTGGTTTCGATCGAATTCAATTGTTTAATTATTTTAATAAAATTCGATTTGTAATGTTTTTGGTTTTAAAATATATATAAATAGGATTTTAATACAAGTACATTGTGTAATTGCTAAAAAACGGTGGATTCGATCGAATTCAGTTGTTTAGTTATTTTAATAAATTTCAATTTCTAGTGTTTTTGGTTTTAAAGTAAATATAAATAGGATTTTAATGCAAGAACATTGTGTAATTGCTAAAAAACAGTGGATTCGATCGAATTCAATTGTTTAATTATTTTAATAAAATTCGTTTTGTAGTGTTTTTGGTTTTAAAGTAAATATAAATAGGATTTTAATGCAAGTACATTGTGTAATTGCTAAAAAAAACGGTGGATTCTATCGAATTCAGTTGTTTAGTTATTTTATTAAATTTCAATTTCTAGTGTTTTTGGTTTTAAAGTAAATATAAATAGGATTTTAATGCAAGTACATTGTGTAATTGCTAAAAAACGGTGGATTCGATCGAATTCAATTGTTTAATTATTTTAATAAAATTCGTTTTGGAGTGATTTTGGTTTTAAAGTAAATATAAATAGGATTTTAATGCAAGTACATTGTGTAATTGCTAAAAAAAACGGTGGATTCTATCGAATTCAGTTGTTTAGTTATTTTATTAAATTTCAATTTCGTGTTTTTGGTTTTAAAGTAAATATATATAGGATTTTAATGCAAATATATTGTGTAATTGCTAAAAAACGGTGGTTTCGATCGAATTCAATTGTTTAATTATTTTAATAAAATTCGATTTGTAGTGTTTTTGGTTTTAAGGTAAATATAAATAGGATTTTAATGCAAGTACATTGTGTAATTGCTAAAAAACGGTAGATTCGATTGAATTCAGTTGTTTAGTTATTTTAATAAATTTCAATTTCTAGTGTTTTTGGTTTTAAAGTAAATATAAATATAGGATTTTAATGCAAGTACATTGTGTAATTGCTAAAAAACGGTGGTTTCGATCGAATTAAATTGTTTAATTATTTTAATAAATTTCAATTTCTAATGTTTTTGGTTTTAAAGTAAATATAAATAGGATTTTAATGCAAGTACATTGTGTAATTGCTAAAAAACGGTGGATTCGATCGAATTAAATTGTTTAATTATTTTAATAAAATTCGATTTGTAATGTTTTTGCTTTTAAAGTAAATATAAATAGGATTTTAATGCAAGTACATTGTGTAATTGCTAAAAAACGGTGGATTCGATCGAATTCAGTTGTTAAGTTATTTTAATAAATTTCAATTTGTAGTGTTTTTGGTTTTAAAGTAAATATAAATAGGATTTTAATGCAAGTTCATTGTGTAATTGCTAAAAAACGGTGGATTCGATCGAATTCAGTTGTTTGATTATTTTAATAAATTTCAATTTCTAGTGTTTTTGGTTTTAAAGTAAATATAAATAGGATTTTAATGCAAGTACATTGTGTAATTGCTAAAAAAAACGTTGGTTTCGATCGAATTAAATTGTTTAATTATTTTAATAAAATTCGATTTGTAGTGTTTTTGGTTTTAAAGTAAATATAAATAGGATTTTAATGCAAGTACATTGTGTAATTGCTAAAAAACGGTGGATTCGATCGAATTCAGTTGTTTAATTATTTTAATAAACTTCGATTTGTAGTGTTTTTGGTTTTAAAGTAAATATAAATAGGATTTTAATGCAAGAACATTGTGTAATTGCTAAAAAACGGTGGATTCGATCGAATTCAGTTGTTTAGTTATTTTAATAAATTTCAATTTCTAGTGTTTTTGGTTTTAAAGTAAATATAAATAGGATTTTAATGCAAGTACATTGTGTAATTGCTAAAAAACGGTGGATTCGATCGAATTCAGTTGTTAAGTTATTTTAATAATTTTCAATTTCTAGTGTTTTTGGTTTTAAAGTAAATATAAATAGGATTTTAATGCAAGTACATTGTGTAATTGCTAAAAAACGGTGGATTCGATCGAATTCAGTTGTTTGATTATTTTAATAAATTTCAATTTCTAGTGTTTTTGGTTTTAAAGTAAATATAAATAGGATTTTAATGCAAGTACATTGTGTAATTGCTAAAAAACGGTGGATTCGATCGAATTCAATTGTTTAGTTATTTTAATAAAATTCGTTTTGTAGTGTTTTTGGTTTTAAAGTAAATATAAATAGGATTTTAATGCAAGTACATTGTGTAATTGCTAAAAAAACGGTGGATTCTATCGAATTCAGTTGTTTAGTTATTTTATTAAATTTCAATTTCTAGGGTTTTTGGTTTTAAAGTAAATATATATAGGATTTTAATGCAAATATATTGTGTAATTGCTAAAAAACGGTGGTTTCGATCGAATTGAATTGTTTAATTATTTTAATAAAATTCGATTTGTAGTGTTTTTGGTTTTAAAGTAAATATAAATAGGATTTTAATGCAAGCACATTGTGTAATTGCTAAAAAACGGTGGTTTCGATCGAATTCAATTGTTTAATTATTTTAATAAAATTCGATTTGTAGTGTTTTTTGTTTTAAAGTAAATATAAATAGGATTTTAATACAAGTACATTGTGTAATTGCTAAAAAACGGTGGATTCGATCGAATTCAGTTGTTTAATTATTTTAATAAACTTCGATTTGTAGTGTTTTTGGTTTTAAAGTAAATATAAATAGGATTTTAATGCAAGAACATTGTGTAATTGCTAAAAAAACGGTGGATTCGATCGAATTCAGTTGTTTAGTTATTTTAATAAATTTCAATTTCTAGTGTTTTTGGTTTTAAAGTAAATATAAATAGGATTTTAATGCAAGTAATTGCTAAAAAACGGTGGATTCGATCGAATTCAATTGTTTAATTATTTTAATAAAATTCGATTTGTAGTGTTTTTGGTTTTAAGGTAAATATAAATAGGATTTTAATGCAAGTACATTGTGTAATTGCTAAAAAACGGTAGATTCGATTGAATTCAGTTGTTTAGTTATTTTAATAAATTTCAATTTCTAGTGTTTCTGGTTTTAAAAAAAATATAAATAGGATTTTAATGCAAGTACATTGTGTAATTGCTAAAAAACGGTGGATTCGATCGAATTCAATTGTTTAATTATTTTAATAAATTTCAATTTCTAATGTTTTTGGTTTTAAAGTAAATATAAATAGGATTTTAATGCAAGTACATTGTGTAATTGCTAAAAAACGGTGGATTCGATCGAATTAAATTGTTTAATTATTTTAATAAAATTCGATTTGTAATGTTTTTGCTTTTAAAGTAAATATAAATAGGATTTTAATGCAAGTACATTGTGTAATTGCTAAAAAACGGTGGATTCGATCGAATTCAGTTGTTAAGTTATTTTAATAAATTTCAATTTGTAGTGTTTTTGGTTTTAAAGTAAATATAAATAGGATTTTAATGCAAGTACATTGTGTAATTACTAAAAAACGGTGGATTCGATCGAATTCAGTTGTTTGATTATTTTATTAAATTACAATTTCTAGTGTTTTTGGTTTTAAAGTAAATATAAATAGGATTTTAATGCAAGTACATTGTGTAATTGCTAAAAAACGGTGGTTTCGATCGAATTCAGTTGTTTAATTATTTTAATAAATTTCAATTTCTAATGTTTTTGTTTTAAAATAAATAGAAATAGGATTTTAATGCAAGTACATTGTGTAATTGCTAAAAAACGGTGGATTCGATCGAATTCAATTGTTTAATTATTTTAATAAAATTCGATTTGTAGTGTTTTTGGTTTTAAAGTAAATATAAATAGGATTTTAATGCAAGAACATTGTGTGATTGCTAAAAAACGGTGGATTCGATCGAATTCAGTTGTTTAGTTATTTTAATAAATTTCAATTTCTAGTGTTTTTGGTTTTAAAGTAAATATAAATAGGATTTTAATGCAAATACATTGTGTAATTGCTAAAAAACGGTGGTTTCGATCGAATTCAATTGTTTAATTATTTTAATAAAATTCGATTTGTAATGTTTTTGGTTTTAAAATATATATAAATAGGATTTTAATACAAGTACATTGTGTAATTGCTAAAAAACGGTGGATTCGATCGAATTCAGTTGTTTAGTTATTTTAATAAATTTCAATTTCTAGTGTTTTTGGTTTTAAAGTAAATATAAATAGGATTTTAATGCAAGTACATTGTGTAATTGCTAAAAAACAGTGGATTCGATCGAATTCAATTGTTTAATTATTTTAATAAAATTCGTTTTGTAGTGTTTTTGGTTTTAAAGTAAATATAAATAGGATTTTAATGCAAGTACATTGTGTAATTGCTAAAAAAAACGGTGGATTCTATCGAATTCAGTTGTTTAGTTATTTTATTAAATTTCAATTTCTAGTGTTTTTGGTTTTAAAGTAAATATAAATAGGATTTTAATGCAAGTACATTGTGTAATTGCTAAAAAACGGTGGATTCGATCGAATTCAATTGTTTAATTATTTTAATAAAATTCGTTTTGGAGTGTTTTTGGTTTTAAAGTAAATATAAATAGGATTTTAATGCAAGTACATTGTGTAATTGCTAAAAAAACGGTGGATTCTATCGAATTCAGTTGTTTAGTTATTTTATTAAATTTCAATTTCGTGTTTTTGGTTTTAAAGTAAATATATATAGGATTTTAATGCAAATATATTGTGTAATTGCTAAAAAACGGTGGTTTCGATCGAATTCAATTGTTTAATTATTTTAATAAAATTCGATTTGTAGTGTTTTTGGTTTTAAAGTAAATATAAATAGGATTATAATGCAAGCACATTGTGTAATTGCTAAAAAACGGTGGTTTCGATCGAATTCAATTGTTTAATTATTTTAATAAAATTCGATTTGTAGTGTTTTTGGTTTTAAAGTAAATATAAATAGTATTTTAATACAAGTACATTGTGTAATTGCTAAAAAACGGTGGATTCGATCGAATTCAGTTGTTTAATTATTTTAATAAACTTTCATTTCTAGTGTTTTTCGTTTAAAAGTAAATATAAATAGGATTTTAATGCAAGTACATTGTGTAATTGCTAAAAAACGGTGGATTCGATCGAATTCAATTGTTTAATTATTTTAATAAAATTCGTTTTGTAGTGTTTTTGGTTTTAAAGTAAATATAAATAGGATTTTAATGCAAGGACATTGTGTAATTGCTAAAAAAAACGGTGGATTCTATCGAATTCAGTTGTTTAGTTATTTTATTAAATTTCAATTTCTAGTGTTTTTGGTTTTAAAGTAAATATAAATAGGATTTTAATGCAAGTACATTGTGTAATTGCTAAAAAACGGTGGATTCGATCGAATTCAATTGTTTAATTATTTTAATAAAATTCGTTTTGTAGTGTTTTTGGTTTTAAAGTAAATATAAATAGGATTTTAATGCAAGTACATTGTGTAATTGCTAATAAACGGTGGATTCGATCGAATTCAGTTGTTTAGTTATTTTAATAAATTTCAATTTCTAGTGTTTTTGGTTTTAAAGAAAATATAAATAGGATTTTAATGCAAGTACATTGTGTAATTGCTAAAAAACGGTGGATTCGATCGAATTCAGTTGTTTAATTATTTTAATAAACTTTCATTTCTAGTGTTTTTCGTTTAAAAGTAAATATAAACAGGATTTTAATGCAAGTACATTGTGTAATTGCTAAAAAACGGTGGATTCGATCGAATTCAGTTGTTTAATTATTTTAATAAAATTCGATTTGTAGTGTTTTTGGTTTTAAAGTAAATATAAATAGGATTTTAATGCAAGTACATTGTGTAATTGCTAATAAACGGTGGATTCGATCGAATTCAGTTGTTTAGTTATTTTAATAAATTTCAATTTCTAGTGTTTTTGGTTTTAAAGAAAATATAAATAGGATTTTAATGCAAGTTCATTGTGTAATTGCTAAAAAACGGTGGATTCGATCGAATTCAGTTGTTTAATTATTTTAATAAACTTTCATTTCTAGTGTTTTTCGTTTAAAAGTAAATATAAACAGGATTTTAATGCAAGTACATTGTGTAATTGCTAAAAAACGGTGGATTCGATCGAATTCAGTTGTTTAATTATTTTAATAAAATTCGATTTGTAGTGTTTTTGGTTTTAAAGTAAATATAAATAGGATTTTAATGCAAGAACATTGTGTAATTGCTAAAAAACGGTGGATTTGATCGAATTCAATTGTTTAGTTATTTTAATAAATTTCAATTTCTAGTGTTTTTGGTTTTAAAGTAAATATAAATAGGATTTTAATGCAAGTACATTGTGTAATTGCTAAAAAACGGTGGATTCGATCGAATTCAATTGTTTAATTATTTTAATAAAATTCGTTTTGTAGTGTTTTTGGTTTTAAAGTAAATATAAATAGGATTTTAATTTAAATTATTATAGGAATTCATTATAAATTCTTATTATTTTCGTGTGGCTTATTTCACTTATTAATTGTTTTTATCAAAAATATTGTTATTATTAATATTTTCGATGAATTAATTAAAACAAGTAGTTTAGTTTTTATTATAGTGAAATTATTTTTATTTTTATTATTTATTGTTCATAAATATATTTCGGAAATAAAATTTCCATCATCAGTATTGCTTACTTGATTGAGAATTAAATTAAATTTTTTCATGCTTATATACAAAATTTAGTCGTTGTATTTCAAAAATTGATCGTTGTAATATTAATGGGGTGTGGCTTATTGTCGTCGTTTTTTATTATTATATAAAATCAGTTCGTATAATTTATTAGTCGTGGTATTAATTTTATTATTAAGTAGGTTTTTACTTTTTCGATTTTTGTATATTTCGAATTCTTCGACCCTGTTCATTTTATCGCCTTTCTTCATTTTGTACAGAATCTTTAGGTTTGTATCCATATCCATGTAGTTATGCTGGGTATCGTTTATGTGGAGAGCAAATCTTGATTCGGTTCTTATTTTACCGATGTCTTTTATGTGTTCCTTAAATCTTTGTTTAAAGGATCTACCGGTTTGTCCTATGTAAAATGAAGGGCAATCTGAGCATGTCAGTTTATAAATTCCTGTGTCTAAACTTGTGTTACTGTCTGGTTTGACTAATTGTTCTAATTTCTGTTGGGTCTTATAAGCAACTTTATATCCAAAGTGCTTAAATATTTTTTGGACGTGTTGACTAGTGTTTCTATCATAATCTATTGTAATAAATTTAGGTTGGTTCTCGTCATCAAAAGTTAAAGTGGTATTTTGTCGGTATTTTATTCTGTTGATGTATTTTTTATTTATCTCCTCAATTTTAGAAGATTTGTATCCATTTTTATTAGCGATGTATTTAATAATGTCAAGCTCTTTAAGATAATCATCTCGCGACATCGGTATGATATTTAGTCTATTGATCATATGATTATAAGCTGCCATTTTATGCTGATATGGATGATTTGACTCATGATGAATAGTTTGGTCCGTTTGGGTTGGTTTTCTGTATATTTTAAATTTGTGCTCATTGTTATCGTTTTTAATCGTTAGGTCCAAAAAATTAATAATTTTGTTTTGTTCAATTTTCAAAGTAAATTTTATATTTGGATGGACGTTATTTAAATAATTTAGAAGTTGGTCCATTTGTCGGTTTGTACCAGTAAATAGTAATAATATGTCATCTACGTATCTGTGCCAGTATTTAATGTTATTCTTCAATTTGTTTTTAGTGCTTAAAATTTCGTTTTCTTCAAAATGATTCAAATATATGTTGGCCAAAGTTCCAGATAATGGGCTTCCCATTGGTAGTCCATCATCTTGTGAATAATATTTATTATTAAATTGGAAATAATTTTGATTTGTTATTTCTTCCAATAATTTAATTACTTCATCCACGATATTAATATTAATTCCATTTGTTATTAACATAGTTTTGGTTATTATTAAAGTTTCTTTTATCGGAATTTTTGAATACATATTCGTTACATCAAAAGATAAAAGTTTCGCGTTGTGTGGTATTTTTATCCCTTCAATTTTGTTAATCAGTTCAATACTGTTTTTTATTGAGTGGTCATTTTCAAATTTTATATTATTTGAGAGCCATTTGTTTATATGTTTTGCCATTTTAAATGACGGAGCCGAAGTAAAATTTACAACAGGTCGTACTGGCATATTTGGCTTATGAACTTTTGGCATACCTCTTAGCATTGGAGCTGTTGGTTTTATCATTTTGTTGTAACGTTTTTCTCTGTCGTTCAAAAAATGCTTAGATTTATTAATAATTTCTTTCAAACTTTTATGGTATTTTTGAGTTGGATCCTCATTCAATTCTTGAATATTGTTGTTAATAATAAATTCATTCACCTTCGAAATATAGTCAATTTCGTTTAATATTACTATTGTATTTCCTTTATCGGCTTTCGTGATGATAGCATTATTGGAATTTATTTTATTTTTTATATCTTTAATAATTTGTTCTTGTTTATAATTATTACGTGTTAAATTTAGATTTTTAATTTTGTCTACAACCATCATCCTAATGTCTGCTTGGTGTTCTATATTAGTTTTTGTGATTGCATTTTCAATTGTCAAAATATGTTTGTTTAGATAATTAATATCATTTTTAGGCTTTATATTATATTTTAATCCTTTATCCAATAATGCCGCCTCATTGTTATTGAATTGGATGTTAGTATGATTTTCCATTCGGTTATAGAATTTGTGTGTTGATATTGGCCTGTTCGTGTTATCGTTTGTACTATTTTTCTTCATTATCAAAATTTTTAATTTTTTAGTTATTGTTTTTCTTTTAAGTTTAAGTCGTTCTTCAACTTTTGCGTTGATTTTGTCCAAAATGTCTGTGTATTCGATAAAATGAAAATCTTTGGCTATTTGTAAATGGCAATTATATAGCTTCATGGTCAATTTGTTTATTTTACTGTGAAGTGATTTAATTTCTTGAGTTAACCAACATTTTTCAGCTTTTATTTTTGTGAGTCTGGCTGCTGGTGTGTTGTTATTAATTTGAACTCTTATGTAGTTTGGAATAATGTTTTTGTTTTTGCATGATTTGTTGAAAAATAAATTTAATTTGTTACATCTCAGTTTATATAACGTATTTAAGTAAGTATTCACACTTGTCGTTGGTTCATTTAAATTATTATAGGAATTCATTATAAATTCTTATTATTTTCGTGTGGCTTATTTCACTTATTAATTGTTTTTATCAAAAATATTGTTATTATTAATATTTTCGATGAATTAATTAAAACAAGTAGTTTAGTTTTTATTATAGTGAAATTATTTTTATTTTTATTATTTATTGTTCATAAATATATTTCGGAAATAAAATTTCCATCATCAGTATTGCTTACTTGATTGAGAATTAAATTTAATTTTTTCATGCTTATATACAAAATTTAGTCGTTGTATTTCAAAAATTGATCGTTGTAATATTAATGGGGTGTGGCTTATTGTCGTCGTTTTTTATTATTATATAAAATCAGTTCGTATAATTTATTAGTCGTGGTATTAATTTTATTATTAAGTAGGTTTTTACTTTTTCGATTTTTGTATATTTCGAATTCTTCGACCCTGTTCATTTTATCGCCTTTCTTCATTTTGTACAGAATCTTTAGGTTTGTATCCATATCCATGTAGTTATGCTGGGTATCGTTTATGTGGAGAGCAAATCTTGATTCGGTTCTTATTTTACCGATGTCTTTTATGTGTTCCTTAAATCTTTGTTTAAAGGATCTACCGGTTTGTCCTATGTAAAATGAAGGGCAATCTGAGCATGTCAGTTTATAAATTCCTGTGTCTAAACTTGTGTTACTGTCTGGTTTGACTAATTGTTCTAATTTCTGTTGGGTCTTATAAGCAACTTTATATCCAAAGTGCTTAAATATTTTTTGGACGTGTTGACTAGTGTTTCTATCATAATCTATTGTAATAAATTTAGGTTGGTTCTCGTCATCAAAAGTTAAAGTGGTATTTTGTCGGTATTTTATTCTGTTGATGTATTTTTTATTTATCTCCTCAATTTTAGAAGATTTGTATCCATTTTTATTAGCGATGTATTTAATAATGTCAAGCTCTTTAAGATAATCATCTCGCGACATCGGTATGATATTTAGTCTATTGATCATATGATTATAAGCTGCCATTTTATGCTGATATAGATGATTAGACTCATGATGAATAGTTTGGTCCGTTTGGGTTGGTTTTCTGTATATTTTAAATTTGTGCTCATTGTTATCGTTTTTAATCGTTAGGTCCAAATTAATAATTTTGTTTTGTTCAATTTTCAAAGTAAATTTTATATTTGGATGGACGTTATAATCAATTTGAAATTGACAATTGAAAATGCAATCACAAAAACTAATATAGAACACCAAGCAGACATTAGGATGATGGTTGTAGACAAAATTAAAAATCTAAATTTAACACGTAATAATTATAAACAAGAACAAGAAATTATTAAAGATATAAAAAATAAAATAAATTCCAATAATGCTATCATCACGAAAGCCGATAAAGGAAATACAATAGTAATATTAAACGAAATTGACTATATTTCGAAGGTGAATGAATTTATTATTAACAACAATATTCAAGAATTGAATGAGGATCCAACTCAAAAATACCATAAAAGTTTGAAAGAAATTATTAATAAATCTAAGCATTTTTTGAACGACAGAGAAAAACGTTACAACAAAATGATAAAACCAACAGCTCCAATGCTAAGAGGTATGCCAAAAGTTCATAAGCCAAATATGCCAGTACGACCTGTTGTAAATTTTACTTCGGCTCCGTCATTTAAAATAACTAAACAACTGAATTCGATCGAATCCACCGTTTTTTAGCAATTACACAATGTACTTGCATTAAAATCCTATTTATATTTACTTTAAAACCAGAAACACCAGAAATTGAAAATTTATTAAAATAACTAAACAACTGAATTCGATCGAATCCACCGTTTTTTAGCAATTACACATTGACTTGCATTAAAATCCTATTTATATTTACTTTAAAACCAAAAACACTACAAATCGAATTTTATTAAAATAATTAAACAATTGAATTCGATCGAAACCACCGTTTTTTAGCAATTACACAATGTATTTGCATTAAAACCCTATTTATATTTACTTTAAAACCAAAAACACTACAAATCGAATTTTATTAAAATAATTAAACAATTGAATTCGATCGAAACCACCGTTTTTTAGCAATTACACAATGTACTTGCATTAAAATCCTATTTATATATACTTTAAAACCAAAAGCACTACAAATCGAATTTTATTAAAATAATTAAACAATTGAATTCGATCGAATCCACCGTTTTTTAGCAATTACACAATGTACTTGCATTAAAATCCTATTTATATATACTTTAAAACCAAAAGCACTACAAATCGAATTTTATTAAAATAATTAAACAATTGAATCCGATCGAATTTTAGCAAAATTTTACCGTTTTTTAGCAATTACACAATGTACTTGCATTAAAATCCTATTTATATTTACTTTAAAACGAAAAACTAGAAATTGAAGTTTATTAAAATAATTAAACAACTGATTCGATCGAATCCACCGTTTTTTAGCAATTACACAATGTACTTGCATTAAAATCCTATTTATATTTACTTTAAAACCAAAATCACTACAAATCGAATTTTATTAAAATAATTAAACAATTGAATTCGATCGAATCCACCGTTTTTTAGCAATTACACAATGTACTTGCATTAAAATCCTATTTATATATACTTTAAAACCAAAAGCACTACAAATCGAATTTTATTAAAATAATTAAACAATTGAATCCGATCGAATTTTAGCAAAATTTTACCGTTTTTTAGCAATTACACAATGTACTTGCATTAAAATCCTATTTATATTTACTTTAAAACGAAAAACTAGAAATTGAAGTTTATTAAAATAATTAAACAACTGATTCGATCGAATCCACCGTTTTTTAGCAATTACACAATATACTTGCATTAAAATCCTATTTATATTTACTTTAAAACTAAAAACACTACAAATCGAATTTTATTAAAATAATTAAACAATTGAATTCGATCGAATCCATCGTTTTTTAGCAATTACACAATGTACTTGCATTAAAATCCTATTTATATTTACTTTAAAACCAAAAACACTAGAAATTGAAATTTATTAAAATAACTAAACTCGAATCCACCGTTTTTTAGCAATTACACAATGTACTTGCATTAAAATCCTATTTATATTTACTTTAAAACCAAAAACACTAGAAATTGAAATTTATTAAAATAATTAAACAATTGAATTCGATCGAATCCACCGTTTTTTTAGCAATTACACAATGTACTTGCATTAAAATCCTATTTATATTTACTTTAAAACCAAAAACACTAGAAATTGAAATTTAATAAAATAATTAAACAACTGAATTCGATCGAATCCACCGTTTTTTAGCAATTACACAATGTACTTGCATTAAAATCCTATTTATATTTACTTTAAAACCAAAAACACTACAAATCAAATTTTATTAAAATGATTAAACAATTGAATTCGATCGAAACCACCGTTTTTTAGCAATTACACAATGTACTTGCATTAAAATCCTATTTATATTTACTTTAAAACCAAAAACACTACAAATCGAATTTTATTAAAATAATTAAACAATTGAATCCGATCGAATTTTAGCAAAATTTTAACGTTTTTTAGCAATTACACAATGTACTTGCATTAAAATCCTATTTATATTTACTTTAAAACGAAAAACTAGAAATTGAAGTTTATTAAAATAATTAAACAACTGAATTCGATCGAATCCACCGTTTTTTAGCAATTACACAATGTACTTGCATTAAAATCCTATTTATATTTACTTTAAAACCAAAAACACTAGAAATTGAAATTTATTAAAATAATTAAACAACTGAATTCGATCGAATCCACCGTTTTTTAGCAATTACACAATGTACTTGCATTAAAATCCTATTTATATTTACTTTAAAACCGAAAACACTACAAATTGAAATTTATTAAAATAACTAAACAACTGAATTCGATCGAATCCACCGTTTTTTAGCAATTACACAATGTACTTGCATTAAAATCCTATTTATATTTACTTTAAAACCAGAAACACCAGAAATTGAAAATTTATTAAAATAACTAAACAACTGAATTCGATCGAATCCACCGTTTTTTAAGCAATTACACATTGACTTGCATTAAAATCCTATTTATATTTACTTTAAAACCAAAAACACTACAAATCGAATTTTATTAAAATAATTAAACAATTGAATTCGATCGAAACCACCGTTTTTTAGCAATTACACAATGTATTTGCATTAAAACCCTATTTATATTTACTTTAAAACCAAAAACACTACAAATCGAATTTTATTAAAATAATTAAACAATTGAATTCGATCGAATCCACCGTTTTTTAGCAATTACACAATGTACTTGCATTAAAATCCTATTTATATATACTTTAAAACCAAAAGCACTACAAATCGAATTTTATTAAAATAATTAAACAATTGAATCCGATCGAATTTTAGCAAAATTTTACCGTTTTTTAGCAATTACACAATGTACTTGCATTAAAATCCTATTTATATTTACTTTAAAACGAAAAACTAGAAATTGAAGTTTATTAAAATAATTAAACAACTGATTCGATCGAATCCACCGTTTTTTAGCAATTACACAATGTACTTGCATTAAAATCCTATTTATATTTACTTTAAAACCAAAAACACTACAAATCGAATTTTATTAAAATAATTAAACAATTGAATTCGATCGAATCCACCGTTTTTTAGCAATTACACAATGTACTTGCATTAAAATCCTATTTATATATACTTTAAAACCAAAAGCACTACAAATCGAATTTTATTAAAATAATTAAACAATTGAATCCGATCGAATTTTAGCAAAATTTTACCGTTTTTTAGCAATTACACAATGTACTTGCATTAAAATCCTATTTATATTTACTTTAAAACGAAAAACTAGAAATTGAAGTTTATTAAAATAATTAAACAACTGATTCGATCGAATCCACCGTTTTTTAGCAATTACACAATATACTTGCATTAAAATCCTATTTATATTTACTTTAAAACTAAAAACACTACAAATCGAATTTTATTAAAATAATTAAACAATTGAATTCGATCGAATCCATCGTTTTTTAGCAATTACACAATGTACTTGCATTAAAATCCTATTTATATTTACTTTAAAACCAAAAACACTAGAAATTGAAATTTATTAAAATAACTAAACTCGAATCCACCGTTTTTTAGCAATTACACAATGTACTTGCATTAAAATCCTATTTATATTTACTTTAAAACCAAAAACACTAGAAATTGAAATTTATTAAAATAATTAAACAACTGAATTCGATCGAATCCACCGTTTTTTTAGCAATTACACAATGTACTTGCATTAAAATCCTATTTATATTTACTTTTAAACGAAAAACACTCGAAATTGAAGTTTATTAAAATAATTAAACAACTGAATGCGATCGAATCCACCGTTTTTTTGCAATTACACAATGTACTTGTATTAAGATCCTATTTTTATTTACTTTAAAACCAAAAACACTACAAATCGAATTTTATTAAAATAATTAAACAATTGAATTCGATCGAAACCACCGTTTTTTAGCAATTACACAATGTGCTTGCATTAAAATCCTATTTATATTTACTTTAAAACCAAAAACATTACAAATCGAATTTTATTAAAATAATTAAACAATTAAATTCGATCGAAACCACCGTTTTTTAGCAATTACACAATGTACTTGCATTAAAATCCTATTTATATTTACTTTAAAACCAAAAACACTAGAAATTGAAATTTATTAAAGTAACTAAACAACTGAATTCGATCGAATCCACCGTTTTTTAGCAATTACCCAATGTTCTTGCATTAAAATCCTATTTATATTTACTTTAAAACCAGAAACACTAC
This sequence comes from Tipula confusa, assembly GCA_963556175.1. NCBI lineage: Eukaryota > Metazoa > Arthropoda > Insecta > Diptera > Tipulidae > Tipula > Tipula confusa. The sequence goes on along the minus strand of CAUVYK010000408.1, from coordinate 20,557 downwards.
AAATCAAATTTTATTAAAATGATTAAACAATTGAATTCGATCGAAACCACCGTTTTTTAGCAATTACACAATGTGCTTGCATTAAAATCCTATTTATATTTACTTTAAAACCAAAAACACTACAAATCGGATTTTTTTTAAAATAATTAAACAATTGAATTCGATCGAAACCACCGTTTTTTAGCAATTACACAATATATTTGCATTAAAATCCAATTTATATTTACTTTAAAACCAAAAACACTAGAAATTGAAATTTATTAAAATAACTAAACAACTGAATTCGATCGAATCCACCGTTTTTTAGCAATTACACAATGTACTTGCATTAAAATCCTATTTATATTTACTTTTAAACCAAAAACACTAGAAATTGAAGTTTATTAAAATAATAAAACAACTGAATGCGATCGGATCCACCGTTTTTTAGCAATTACACAATGTACTTGTATTAAAATCCTATTTATATTTACTTTAAAACCAAAAACACTACAAATCGAATTTTATTAAAATAATTAAACAATTGAATTCGATCGGATCCACCGTTTTTTAGCAATTACACAATGTACTTGCATTAAAATCCTATTTATATTTACTTTAAAACCAAAAACACTAGAAATTGAAATTTAATAAAATAATTAAACAACTGAATTCGATCGAATCCACCGTTTTTTAGCAATTACACAATGTACTTGCATTAAAATCCTATTTATATTTACTTTAAAACCAAAAACACTACAAATCAAATTTTATTAAAATGATTAAACAATTGAATTCGATCGAAACCACCGTTTTTTAGCAATTACACAATGTACTTGCATTAAAATCCTATTTATATTTACTTTAAAACCAAAAACACTACAAATCGAATTTTATTAAAATAATTAAACAATTGAATCCGATCGAATTTTAGCAAAATTTTAACGTTTTTTAGCAATTACACAATGTACTTGCATTAAAATCCTATTTATATTTACTTTAAAACGAAAAACTAGAAATTGAAGTTTATTAAAATAATTAAACAACTGAATTCGATCGAATCCACCGTTTTTTAGCAATTACACAATGTACTTGCATTAAAATCCTATTTATATTTACTTTAAAACCAAAAACACTAGAAATTGAAATTTATTAAAATAATTAAACAACTGAATTCGATCGAATCCACCGTTTTTTAGCAATTACACAATGTACTTGCATTAAAATCCTATTTATATTTACTTTAAAACCGAAAACACTACAAATTGAAATTTATTAAAATAACTAAACAACTGAATTCGATCGAATCCACCGTTTTTTAGCAATTACACAATGTACTTGCATTAAAATCCTATTTATATTTACTTTAAAACCAGAAACACCAGAAATTGAAAATTTATTAAAATAACTAAACAACTGAATTCGATCGAATCCACCGTTTTTTAGCAATTACACATTGACTTGCATTAAAATCCTATTTATATTTACTTTAAAACCAAAAACACTACAAATCGAATTTTATTAAAATAATTAAACAATTGAATTCGATCGAAACCACCGTTTTTTAGCAATTACACAATGTATTTGCATTAAAACCCTATTTATATTTACTTTAAAACCAAAAACACTACAAATCGAATTTTATTAAAATAATTAAACAATTGAATTCGATCGAATCCACCGTTTTTTAGCAATTACACAATGTACTTGCATTAAAATCCTATTTATATATACTTTAAAACCAAAAGCACTACAAATCGAATTTTATTAAAATAATTAAACAATTGAATCCGATCGAATTTTAGCAAAATTTTACCGTTTTTTAGCAATTACACAATGTACTTGCATTAAAATCCTATTTATATTTACTTTAAAACGAAAAACTAGAAATTGAAGTTTATTAAAATAATTAAACAACTGATTCGATCGAATCCACCGTTTTTTAGCAATTACACAATGTACTTGCATTAAAATCCTATTTATATTTACTTTAAAACGAAAAACTAGAAATTGAAGTTTATTAAAATAATTAAACAACTGAATTCGATCGAATCCACCGTTTTTTAGCAATTACACAATGTACTTGCATTAAAATCCTATTTATATTTACTTTAAAACCAAAAACACTAGAAATTGAAATTTATTAAAATAATTAAACAACTGAATTCGATCGAATCCACCGTTTTTTAGCAATTACACAATGTACTTGCATTAAAATCCTATTTATATTTACTTTAAAACCGAAAACACTACAAATTGAAATTTATTAAAATAACTAAACAACTGAATTCGATCGAATCCACCGTTTTTTAGCAATTACACAATGTACTTGCATTAAAATCCTATTTATATTTACTTTAAAACCAGAAACACCAGAAATTGAAAATTTATTAAAATAACTAAACAACTGAATTCGATCGAATCCACCGTTTTTTAGCAATTACACATTGACTTGCATTAAAATCCTATTTATATTTACTTTAAAACCAAAAACACTACAAATCGAATTTTATTAAAATAATTAAACAATTGAATTCGATCGAAACCACCGTTTTTTAGCAATTACACAATGTATTTGCATTAAAACCCTATTTATATTTACTTTAAAACCAAAAACACTACAAATCGAATTTTATTAAAATAATTAAACAATTGAATTCGATCGAATCCACCGTTTTTTAGCAATTACACAATGTACTTGCATTAAAATCCTATTTATATATACTTTAAAACCAAAAGCACTACAAATCGAATTTTATTAAAATAATTAAACAAATGAATCCGATCGAATTTTAGCAAAATTTTACCGTTTTTTAGCAATTACACAATGTACTTGCATTAAAATCCTATTTATATTTACTTTAAAACGAAAAACTAGAAATTGAAGTTTATTAAAATAATTAAACAACTGATTCGATCGAATCCACCGTTTTTTAGCAATTACACAATGTACTTGCATTAAAATCCTATTTATATTTACTTTAAAACCAAAAACACTACAAATCGAATTTTATTAAAATAATTAAACAATTGAATTCGATCGAATCCACCGTTTTTTAGCAATTACACAATGTACTTGCATTAAAATCCTATTTATATATACTTTAAAACCAAAAGCACTACAAATCGAATTTTATTAAAATAATTAAACAATTGAATCCGATCGAATTTTAGCAAAATTTTACCGTTTTTTAGCAATTACACAATGTACTTGCATTAAAATCCTATTTATATTTACTTTAAAACGAAAAACTAGAAATTGAAGTTTATTAAAATAATTAAACAACTGATTCGATCGAATCCACCGTTTTTTAGCAATTACACAATATACTTGCATTAAAATCCTATTTATATTTACTTTAAAACTAAAAACACTACAAATCGAATTTTATTAAAATAATTAAACAATTGAATTCGATCGAATCCATCGTTTTTTAGCAATTACACAATGTACTTGCATTAAAATCCTATTTATATTTACTTTAAAACCAAAAACACTAGAAATTGAAATTTATTAAAATAACTAAACTCGAATCCACCGTTTTTTAGCAATTACACAATGTACTTGCATTAAAATCCTATTTATATTTACTTTAAAACCAAAAACACTAGAAATTGAAATTTATTAAAATAATTAAACAACTGAATTCGATCGAATCCACCGTTTTTTTAGCAATTACACAATGTACTTGCATTAAAATCCTATTTATATTTACTTTAAAACCAAAAACACTATAAATTGAAATTTAATAAAATAATTAAACAACTGAATTCGATCGAATCCACCGTTTTTTAGCAATTACACAATGTACTTGCATTAAAATCCTATTTATATTTACTTTAAAACCAAAAACACTACAAATCAAATTTTATTAAAATGATTAAACAATTGAATTCGATCGAAACCACCGTTTTTTAGCAATTACACAATGTACTTGCATTAAAATCCTATTTATATTTACTTTAAAACCAAAAACACTACAAATCGAATTTTATTAAAATAATTAAACAATTGAATCCGATCGAATTTTAGCAAAATTTTAACGTTTTTTAGCAATTACACAATGTACTTGCATTAAAATCCTATTTATATTTACTTTAAAACGAAAAACTAGAAATTGAAGTTTATTAAAATAATTAAACAACTGAATTCGATCGAATCCACCGTTTTTTAGCAATTACACAATGTACTTGCATTAAAATCCTATTTATATTTACTTTAAAACCAAAAACACTAGAAATTGAAATTTATTAAAATAATTAAACAACTGAATTCGATCGAATCCACCGTTTTTTAGCAATTACACAATGTACTCGCATTAAAATCCTATTTATATTTACTTTAAAACCGAAAACACTACAAATTGAAATTTATTAAAATAACTAAACAACTGAATTCGATCGAATCCACCGTTTTTTAGCAATTACACAATGTACTTGCATTAAAATCCTATTTATATTTACTTTAAAACCAGAAAAACCAGAAATTGAAAATTTATTAAAATAACTAAACAACTGAATTCGATCGAATCCACCGTTTTTTAGCAATTACACATTGACTTGCATTAAAATCCTATTTATATTTACTTTAAAACCAAAAACACTACAAATCGAATTTTATTAAAATAATTAAACAATTGAATTCGATCGAAACCACCGTTTTTTAGCAATTACACAATGTATTTGCATTAAAACCCTATTTATATTTACTTTAAAACCAAAAACACTACAAATCGAATTTTATTAAAATAATTAAACAATTGAATTCGATCGAATCCACCGTTTTTTAGCAATTACACAATGTACTTGCATTAAAATCCTATTTATATATACTTTAAAACCAAAAGCACTACAAATCGAATTTTATTAAAATAATTAAACAATTGAATCCGATCGAATTTTAGCAAAATTTTACCGTTTTTTAGCAATTACACAATGTACTTGCATTAAAATCCTATTTATATTTACTTTAAAACGAAAAACTAGAAATTGAAGTTTATTAAAATAATTAAACAACTGATTCGATCGAATCCACCGTTTTTTAGCAATTACACAATGTACTTGCATTAAAATCCTATTTATATTTACTTTAAAACCAAAAACACTACAAATCGAATTTTATTAAAATAATTAAACAATTGAATTCGATCGAATCCACCGTTTTTTAGCAATTACACAATGTACTTGCATTAAAATCCTATTTATATATACTTTAAAACCAAAAGCACTACAAATCGAATTTTATTAAAATAATTAAACAATTGAATCCGATCGAATTTAAGCAAAATTTTACCGTTTTTTAGCAATTACACAATGTACTTGCATTAAAATCCTATTTATATTTACTTTAAAACGAAAAACTAGAAATTGAAGTTTATTAAAATAATTAAACAACTGATTCGATCGAATCCACCGTTTTTTAGCAATTACACAATATACTTGCATTAAAATCCTATTTATATTTACTTTAAAACTAAAAACACTACAAATCGAATTTTATTAAAATAATTAAACAATTGAATTCGATCGAATCCATCGTTTTTTAGCAATTACACAATGTACTTGCATTAAAATCCTATTTATATTTACTTTAAAACCAAAAACACTAGAAATTGAAATTTATTAAAATAACTAAACTCGAATCCACCGTTTTTTAGCAATTACACAATGTACTTGCATTAAAATCCTATTTATATTTACTTTAAAACCAAAAACACTAGAAATTGAAATTTATTAAAATAATTAAACAACTGAATTCGATCGAATCCACCGTTTTTTTAGCAATTACACAATGTACTTGCATTAAAATCCTATTTATATTTACTTTTAAACGAAAAACACTCGAAATTGAAGTTTATTAAAATAATTAAACAACTGAATGCGATCGAATCCACCGTTTTTTTGCAATTACACAATGTACTTGTATTAAGATCCTATTTTTATTTACTTTAAAACCAAAAACACTACAAATCGAATTTTATTAAAATAATTAAACAATTGAATTCGATCGAAACCACCGTTTTTTAGCAATTACACAATGTGCTTGCATTAAAATCCTATTTATATTTACTTTAAAACCAAAAACATTACAAATCGAATTTTATTAAAATAATTAAACAATTAAATTCGATCGAAACCACCGTTTTTTAGCAATTACACAATGTACTTGCATTAAAATCCTATTTATATTTACTTTAAAACCAAAAACACTAGAAATTGAAATTTATTAAAGTAACTAAACAACTGAATTCGATCGAATCCACCGTTTTTTAGCAATTACCCAATGTTCTTGCATTAAAATCCTATTTATATTTACTTTAAAACCAGAAACACTACAAATCAAATTTTATTAAAATGATTAAACAATTGAATTCGATCGAAACCACCGTTTTTTAGCAATTACACAATGTGCTTGCATTAAAATCCTATTTATATTTACTTTAAAACCAAAAACACTACAAATCGGATTTTTTTTAAAATAATTAAACAATTGAATTCGATCGAAACCACCGTTTTTTAGCAATTACACAATATATTTGCATTAAAATCCAATTTATATTTACTTTAAAACCAAAAACACTAGAAATTGAAATTTATTAAAATAACTAAACAACTGAATTCGATCGAATCCACCGTTTTTTAGCAATTACACAATGTACTTGCATTAAAATCCTATTTATATTTACTTTTAAACCAAAAACACTAGAAATTGAAGTTTATTAAAATAATAAAACAACTGAATGCGATCGGATCCACCGTTTTTTAGCAATTACACAATGTACTTGTATTAAAATCCTATTTATATTTACTTTAAAACCAAAAACACTACAAATCGAATTTTATTAAAATAATTAAACAATTGAATTCGATCGGATCCACCGTTTTTTAGCAATTACACAATGTACTTGCATTAAAATCCTATTTATATTTACTTTAAAACCAAAAACACTAGAAATTGAAATTTAATAAAATAATTAAACAACTGAATTCGATCGAATCCACCGTTTTTTAGCAATTACACAATGTACTTGCATTAAAATCCTATTTATATTTACTTTAAAACCAAAAACACTACAAATCAAATTTTATTAAAATGATTAAACAATTGAATTCGATCGAAACCACCGTTTTTTAGCAATTACACAATGTACTTGCATTAAAATCCTATTTATATTTACTTTAAAACCAAAAACACTACAAATCGAATTTTATTAAAATAATTAAACAATTGAATCCGATCGAATTTTAGCAAAATTTTAACGTTTTTTAGCAATTACACAATGTACTTGCATTAAAATCCTATTTATATTTACTTTAAAACGAAAAACTAGAAATTGAAGTTTATTAAAATAATTAAACAACTGAATTCGATCGAATCCACCGTTTTTTAGCAATTACACAATGTACTTGCATTAAAATCCTATTTATATTTACTTTAAAACCAAAAACACTAGAAATTGAAATTTATTAAAATAATTAGACAACTGAATTCGATCGAATCCACCGTTTTTTAGCAATTACACAATGTACTTGCATTAAAATCCTATTTATATTTACTTTAAAACCGAAAACACTACAAATTGAAATTTATTAAAATAACTAAACAACTGAATTCGATCGAATCCACCGTTTTTTAGCAATTACACATTGACTTGCATTAAAATCCTATTTATATTTACTTTAAAACCAAAAACACTACAAATCGAATTTTATTAAAATAATTAAACAATTGAATTCGATCGAAACCACCGTTTTTTAGCAATTACACAATGTATTTGCATTAAAACCCTATTTATATTTACTTTAAAACCAAAAACACTACAAATCGAATTTTATTAAAATAATTAAACAATTGAATTCGATCGAATCCACCGTTTTTTAGCAATTACACAATGTACTTGCATTAAAATCCTATTTATATATACTTTAAAACCAAAAGCACTACAAATCGAATTTTATTAAAATAATTAAACAATTGAATCCGATCGAATTTTAGCAAAATTTTACCGTTTTTTAGCAATTACACAATGTACTTGCATTAAAATCCTATTTATATTTACTTTAAAACGAAAAACTAGAAATTGAAGTTTATTAAAATAATTAAACAACTGATTCGATCGAATCCACCGTTTTTTAGCAATTACACAATGTACTTGCATTAAAATCCTATTTATATTTACTTTAAAACCAAAAACACTAGAAATTGAAATTTATTAAAATAATTAAACAACTGAATTCGATCGAATCCACCGTTTTTTAGCAATTACACAATGTACTTGCATTAAAATCCTATTTATATTTACTTTAAAACCGAAAACACTACAAATTGAAATTTATTAAAATAACTAAACAACTGAATTCGATCGAATCCACCGTTTTTTAGCAATTACACAATGTACTTGCATTAAAATCCTATTTATATTTACTTTAAAACCAGAAACACCAGAAATTGAAAATTTATTAAAATAACTAAACAACTGAATTCGATCGAATCCACCGTTTTCTAGCAATTACACATTGACTTGCATTAAAATCCTATTTATATTTACTTTAAAACCAAAAACACTACAAATCGAATTTTATTAAAATGATTAAACAATTGAATTCGATCGAAACCACCGTTTTTTAGCAATTACACAATGTATTTGCATTAAAACCCTATTTATATTTACTTTAAAACCAAAAACACTACAAATCGAATTTTATTAAAATAATTAAACAATTGAATTCGATCGAATCCACCGTTTTTTAGCAATTACACATTAAAATCCTATTTATATATACTTTAAAACCAAAAGCACTACAAATCGAATTTTATTAAAATAATTAAACAATTGAATCCGATCGAATTTTAGCAAAATTTTACCGTTTTTTAGCAATTACACAATGTACTTGCATTAAAATCCTATTTATATTTACTTTAAAACGAAAAACTAGAAATTGAAGTTTATTAAAATAATTAAACAACTGATTCGATCGAATCCACCGTTTTTTAGCAATTACACAATGTACTTGCATTAAAATCCTATTTATATTTACTTTAAAACCAAAAACACTACAAATCGAATTTTATTAAAATAATTAAACAATTGAATTCGATCGAATCCACCGTTTTTTAGCAATTACACAATGTACTTGCATTAAAATCCTATTTATATATACTTTAAAACCAAAAGAACTACAAATCGAATTTTATTAAAATAATTAAACAATTGAATCCGATCGAATTTTAGCAAAATTTTACCGTTTTTTAGCAATTACACAATGTACTTGCATTAAAATCCTATTTATATTTACTTTAAAACGAAAAACTAGAAATTGAAGTTTATTAAAATAATTAAACAACTGATCCGATCGAATCCACCGTTTTTTAGCAATTACACAATATACTTGCATTAAAATCCTATTTATATTTACTTTAAAACTAAAAACACTACAAATCGAATTTTATTAAAATAATTAAACAATTGAATTCGATCGAATCCATCGTTTTTTAGCAATTACACAATGTACTTGCATTAAAATCCTATTTATATTTACTTTAAAACCAAAAACACTAGAAATTGAAATTTATTAAAATAACTAAACTCGAATCCACCGTTTTTTAGCAATAACACAATGTACTTGCATTAAAATCCTATTTATATTTACTTTAAAACCAAAAACACTAGAAATTGAAATTTATTAAAATAATCAAACAACTGAATTCGATCGAATCCACCGTTTTTTTAGCAATTACACAATGTACTTACATTAAAATCCTATTTATATTTACTTTTAAACGAAAAACACTCGAAATTGAAGTTTAATAAAATAATTAAACAACTGAATGCGATCGAATCCACCGTTTTTTTGCAATTACACAATGTACTTGTATTAAGATCCTATTTTTATTTACTTTAAAACCAAAAACACTACAAATCGAATTTTATTAAAATAATTAAACAATTGAATTCGATCGAAACCACCGTTTTTTAGCAATTACACAATGTGCTTGCATTAAAATCCTATTTATATTTACTTTAAAACCAAAAACATTACAAATCGAATTTTATTAAAATAATTAAACAATTAAATTCGATCGAAACCACCGTTTTTTAGCAATTACACAATGTACTTGCATTAAAATCCTATTTATATTTACTTTAAAACCAAAAACACTAGAAATTGAAATTTATTAAAATAACTAAACAACTGAATTCGATCGAATCCACCGTTTTTTAGCAATTACACAATGTACTTGCATTAAAATCCTATTTATATTTACTTTTAAACGAAAAACACTAGAAATTGAAGTTTATTAAAATAACTTAACAACTGAATTCGATCGAATCCACCGTTTTTTAGCAATTACACAATGTACTTGCATTAAAATCCTATTTATATTTACTTTAAAACCAAAAACACTAGAAATTGAAATTTATTAAAATAACTAAACAACTGAATTCGATCGAATCCACCGTTTTTTAATAATTACACAATGTACTTGCATTAAAATCCTATTTATATTTACTTTAAAACCAAAAACACTACAAATCGAATTTTATTAAAATAATTAAACAATTTTTTTTTTTTTTTTAATTTACTGCCAATGGCTTTATTTTCGAATCTTTCAGTTAAAGAAACTAACGAAAAGTACGCATATCTTACAAACTAATTTACATTTTTTAAGTCTTAACCTATGTTAATACTTATTATTAATGGGCTCAATTATTTAATTTATATAACAGTCTATATTATACACCAACTTTTTTTTATAATATATTCATTAAATCAAGTGGATCTGCTCTTTGTAGTCGTCTATACTTCGGCTGTTTTAAAATATCCCTAGCCAATTCATTAGGATGTGATTCTAGTTTCGAAAAATACTTCGTGCTGTACTCCCTGATGATCTCGTTCACAGTTTTAACACCAAGGTCTCTTTGTATGTTCGCATTTCGAATATACCAAGGAGCATTTGTGATATTCCTTAGTATTTTGGATTGAGATCTTTGCAGAATATCCTTATTTGATGCACTAGTAGAACCCCACAGTTGAATGCCATATGTCCATATTGGCATAATAATTGATTTATATAGGAGAACTTTATTTTCTAGAGATAATTTTGAATTTCTGCCTATTAGCCAATACATTTTGGAGAATGTTATCTTTATTTGATGGCGCTTCGTTTCTATATGCTCTTTCCATGTCAGCCTCCTACCTAGATGTAAACCTAAGTATTTAACTTTAGTTCGCTGCGGTATAATGACACCATTTAATTCCACCGTAGGACAGTTGCACTTGTTCAGCGTAAATGTAACGTGGGTTGATTTTTCTTCATTTACTTTTATTCGCCATGTACGTAGCCAATCTTCAATTTTGCATAAATGGTTTTGCAATTTCCTAGAGGCCGTTTCAGGATCTTTGTTTGATACCAAAATAGCCGTATCATCAGCGAATGTTGATACCAATACTTGGTTTGTAGTTGGCAAATCGGCTGTATACAGTAAGTATAGGACAGGTCCGAGAACGCTGCCTTGAGGAACTCCTGCGCGTATGGGTTTTAAAGTAGTGACTGCATCATTGTACTTAACTAGGTATTGCCTTTGGAGCAAGTAGTTTTCTAGAATTAGGTGTAAATTTTTTGGTAACATCTCTTTTATTTTATAAATAAGGCCATCGTGCCAGACTTTATCAAACGCCTGGGCAACATCCAAAAAAATAGCAGAGCAATATTTTTTCTCCTCGAAGGTAGCTTTGATCGTATTTACAATTCTATGTACTTGTTCTATGGTGCCATGTTGATTCCGGAATCCAAATTGATGGTTTGGTATAATCTGTTTTTCTTCTAAAACTGGTTTTAGTTTTGTAAGTAACATTTTTTCAAACAGCTTTGAAATTGTGGGTAGCAAACTAATTGGCCGGTATGACGAGATATGAGTTTCTTGTTTTCCAGGCTTGTGTATCATTGTGATCTGAGAAATCTTCCATTCTTGAGGAATATAACAAATTCGCAGGATTGCATTAAATATGTATGTTATTAGTTTTATACATATGTCTGGTAACTCTCTTAACATTTTTCCAGTTATAAGATCATACCCTGGTGCTTTTTTGTAGTTAATGCAATTGTTAATGGTGCTCTTGACCCCCTTCCACTTAAACTTTATCGGTTTATTGGTGGAATCATTTTCATTTTGTTCTGGTAGCCTGAAATTATTCATTGGATCATGTGGAGAGAACACTTTCTCCAAATGGGACGCAAAAGTATTGGCTTTTTCTACATCGCTTCTTGCCCAATCCCCATTTGGTAATCTTATGGGTGAATTTAGGTTTGCCGGCCTCTTTAAATGTTTCGTTGCCTTCCACAATGAATATTCTGTTTTATTTGTTGCGGACAGCTCACTTAAATAATTCTGTGTCTGTTTGTTGTTTTCCTCTTTTAAAGCGAATTTTAGAGTCTTTATTGCACGGTTTAATTTCCATTTTAATATCGGTGATCTTATTTGTTGCCACTGCCGACGCATGTTTCGTTTGTCCCGAATGAGTTCCTGGATATTAAATGAAATTTTATTAAGTTTTTCGGAATTTTTCATAATAGGCGTGGTCTTCTCTGCGGCTAATTTCATTATATCTTTTAGATGTTCAGCTGCTACATCAATATCTGCTTGGGTGTGAAGTGGGATGTCCAGTCGACAATTTTTTTCTACTAATCTTTTATATTGATTCCAATTGGTCCGTGTGTTCGTTAGACGTTTGGGTGCTTCCGACTCTAAGGCATCGGTGCTAACTGTTACTATTATAGGTGAGTGGTCAGAAGACAGATCACAGCAATCTGTGGCTTTTGCATTTGAGCGTGCTATGCCTTTAGTTATACAGAAGTCCAATAAGTCAGGAATCTTTTTTCTATCCGTGGGCCAGTATGTTGGATGTCCAGCTGATAAATAATCCAAACTTTGTTCTTCCATGGCCTCATATAGCTGTTTGCCTTTCGGCGATGTTAGTCTTGAACCCCAGTGAACATGTTTACAGTTGTAATCGCCTCCCGCAAGAAATTTTTTACCCAGCTGTTTGAAATAATTCACGAACTGCTCTTTTTTTTATGGCATGTTTTGGTGGACAGTATACTGCGGATATTATAAATTTTCCCGACCACTCTTCTAAACAAATACTGGTCGATTGGATATGTTGTTCCTCATATTTTGTATGTTCGTGGTGTTTTAATCGCCTCTTGATTAATATTGCTGTACCACCATGCGCCTTACCATCTGGATGCTTAGTATCATATACTGAGTACCCGTTAATTTTAAAATAGTTTTTTTTAGTGAAACGTGTTTCTGATATTAACATTATGTCAATATTGTGCTCAATGAGAAATGCTTGAACTTCTGCTCTGTGTTGTGCTAAGCCGTTTGCATTCCAAACTGCTATTTTTAGAACGGTCATGTTTATTTTTTAACAACTATCTGCATTAAGACGTTCATATTTTGCATCATCAAGTCCATCGTTCTCTCCATCATCGTCATGAAGCTTTGCATCATGTCTGTTAGCTTGTTTAAGGCTGTGGTAACATTTCCTTCCTGAGTTACTTGAGCTTTTGGAGCGTTGCCTTTAAGAATACTGGCGTACGAAACACCTTGATGCATGCTGCTGTTAACGGTTGCGTTATATTTGGAAAGTTGGTGAATGAAACTTCTGGTCGTACTTCAGGTTTAACTGCTGGATGTAAATTAAGCATGCGTTGCTCTGCTCGTTGTTTTGGGTTAATTCTTCGTTTTAATTCCATATAAATGGGACAACCTCTATAGTTTGCAGTATGATTGCCATTACAGTTGCTGCATCGTAATACGGAGGCATCAGTTTTCCTTTTATTGCACTGTTTTGAATTATGAAGTTCGCCACAGATAACACAAACGTCATTTAGTGTGCAATATGCTTTTGAGTGCCCGTATTCTTGGCACTTGATACATTGTATTGGCCCAATTCTTTTCTTAGGTTCCTCCACGGTTACCCTTCTGTGCATTAAATATTTTATGTTATAAATTGAATGTTTGCCTTTCATAGGTTTATTGTCTGGCTCTAATTCCAGGCGAAATAGTGGTTGTGGTATCTTCTCCCGGTTAATAATATTTGTAATCGATTTTGCATTAAAACCTTCGGCAGTGAGAGCATCATGTATTTCGTTTGGTTCTACAAAGCTCTCTATTCCTTTAATAATAACGACCAAACCTTTTTGGCTCTTTAGTTGGTAAGTGTAGTAACGTTTACCAACCTGGTCAAAATATTTTATTAATGCACGGTACGCGTCTATGTTAATTGGTTGTATCTTGGTTTCTTTGATATTACCTCTTTTAAGAGCAGAAATATAATATTTTCCCTCTGTTAAGGTGTCAATAGCTTTTACAAGCTCTTTATTTGATTCTTCTCTCAAATAAATGGGCGGCGGTTTTTCAATTTTAGGTTTGTCCGCAGATGTGGTATCTTCGATACACTCTGTTTCTACCAGGCTAGAGAAACGATTGCCATGAGCAAGTTCAACACTAGCGAGCCTTGTAAATTTGTTGATGCTAGTGTTTAGCGCAGCTCTTGGGCTTCTCTTTCTTTTCGGCTGCACTGTAATATACCGGTCGATACCCCGTTGTACTAACTGTGTAGAACACTGACCTACATCATTATTAGTATTATTGTTTTTTAACAACACGGCACTTTTTATTTTATTTTTATTCATTGCACTTTTGTATTGTCATCACAAAAATTTTTATTTTGAAGCAAACAATTTGATACCAAATTGCTTTCTACTTCGTTTGCACTTTTTTTTGGACTATGTTGCACACCTTTAAATGTTCTGGTTGACGTTGTGGCGATTGATGATAAATCACCTACAGACGTTGACCTTTGTGAACTTAGTCCAGTTTTATCTACCACACTTGGCGACTTGAAGACCATGGTATTACATTATATTACGAGAATTAAATAATAAAACTATACTTATATATAACTATATATATTTTTTTTTTAAAGTTTCTGCTTATTAAGCTAAAAACACAGAAAAATTTATTAATTTATATTCACTTAATATTTTGATGTTTATTCGCTGCCATAGCACAATTGCGACTGAATAATTAAACAATTGAATTCGATCGAAACCACCGTTTTTTAGCAATTACACAATGTACTTGCATTAAAATCCTATTTATATTTACTTTAAAACCAAAAACACTAGAAATTTTAATTTAAAATCCGATTTATATTTTCTTTAAAACCAAAAACATTACAAATCGAATTTTATTAAAATAATTAAACAACTGAATTCGATCGAATCCACCGTTTTTTAGCAATTACACAATGTATTTGCATTAAAATCCTATTTATATTTACTTTAAAACCAAAAACACTAGAAATTGAAATTTATTAAAATAATTAAACAATTGAATTCGATCGAATCCACCGTTTTTTAGCAATTACACAATGTACTTGCATTAAAATCCTATTTATATTTACTTTAAAACCAAAAACACTAGAAATCGAAATTTATTAAAATAACTAAACAACTGAATTCGATCGAATCCACCGTTTTTTAGCAATTACACAATGTACTTGCATTAAAATCCGATTTATATTTACTTTAAAACCAAAAACATTACAAATCGAATTTTATTAAAATAATTAAACAACTGAATTCGATCGAATCCACCGTTTTTTAGCAATTACACAATGTACTTGCATTAAAATCCTATTTATATTTACTTTAAAACCAAAAACACTAGAAATCGAAATTTATTAAAATAACTAAACAACTGAATTCGATCGAATCCACCGTTTTTTAGCAATTACACAATGTACTTGCATTAAAATCCTATTTATATTTACTTTAAAACCAAAAACACTAGAAATGGAAATTTATTAAAATAAATAAACAACTGAATTCGATCGAATCCACCGTTTTTTAGCAATTACACAATGTACTTGCATTAAAATCCTATTTATATTTACTTTAAAACCAAAAACACTAGAAATTGAAATTTATTAAAATAATTAAACAACTGAATTCGATCGAATCCACCGTTTTTTAGCAATTACACAATGTACTTGCATTAAAATCCTATTTATATTTACTTTTAAACGAAAAACACTAGAAATTGAAGTTTATTAAAATAATTAAACAACTGAATGCGATCGAATCCACCGTTTTTTAGCAATTACACAATGAACTTGTATTAAAATCCTATTTATATTTACTTTAAAACCATAAACACTACAAATCGAATTTTATTAAAATAATTAAACAATTGAATTCGATCGAAACCACCGTTTTTTAGCAAATACACAATGTGCTTGCATTAAAATCCTATTTATATTTACTTTAAAACCAAAAACACTACAAATCGAATTTTATTAAAATAATTAAACAATTGAATTCGATCGAAACCACCGTTTTTTAGCAATTAAACAATATATTTGCATTGAAATCCTTTATATATTTACTTTAAAACCAAAAACACTAGAAATTGAAAATTAATAAAATAACTAAACAACTGAATTCGATAGAATCCACAGTTTTTTTAGCAATTACACAATGTACTTGCATTAAAATCCTATTTATATTTACTTTAAAACCAAAAACACTAGAAATTGAAATTTATTAAAATAACTAAACAACTGAATTCGATCGAATCTACCGTTTTTTAGCAATTACACAATGTACTTGCATTAAAATCCTATTTATATTTACTTTAAAACCAAAAACACTACAAATCGAATTTTATTAAAATAATTAAACAATTGAATTCGATCGAAACTACCGTTTTTTAGCAATTACACAATGTACTTGCATTAAAATCCTATTTATATTTACTTTAAAACCAAAAACACTAGAAATTGAAATTTATTAAAGTAACTAAACAACTGAATTCGATCGAATCCACCGTTTTTTAGCAATTACCCAATGTACTTGCATTAAAATCCTATTTATATTTACTTTAAAACCAAAAACACTAGAAATTGAAATTTATTAAAATAACTAAACAACTGAATTCGATCGAATCTACCGTTTTTTAGCAATTACACAATGTACTTGCATTAAAATCCTATTTATATTTACTTTAAAACCAAAAACACTACAAATCGAATTTTATTAAAATAATTAAACAATTGAATTCGATCGAAACTACCGTTTTTTAGCAATTACACAATGTACTTGCATTAAAATCCTATTTATATTTACTTTAAAACCAAAAACACTAGAAATTGAAATTTATTAAAGTAACTAAACAACTGAATTCGATCGAATCCACCGTTTTTTAGCAATTACCCAATGTTCTTGCATTAAAATCCTATTTATATTTACTTTAAAACCAGAAACACTACAAATCAAATTTTATTAAAATGATTAAACAATTGAATTCGATCGAAACCACCGTTTTTTAGCAATTACACAATGTGCTTGCATTAAAATCCTATTTATATTTACTTTAAAACCAAAAACACTACAAATCGAATTTTATTAAAATAATTAAACAATTGAATTCGATCGAAACCACCGTTTTTTAGCAATTAAACAATATATTTGCATTGAAATCCTTTATATATTTACTTTAAAACCAAAAACACTAGAAATTGAAAATTAATAAAATAACTAAACAACTGAATTCGATAGAATCCACAGTTTTTTTAGCAATTACACAATGTACTTGCATTAAAATCCTATTTATATTTACTTTAAAACCAGAAACACTACAAATAAAATTTTATTAAAATGATTAAACAATTGAATTCGATCGAAACCACCGTTTTTTAGCAATTACACAATGTGCTTGCATTAAAATCCTATTTATATTTACTTTAAAACCAAAGACACTACAAATCGGATTTTTTTTAAAATAATTAAACAATTGAATTCGATCGAAACCACCGTTTTTTAGCAATTACACAATATATTTGCATTAAAATCCTATTTATATTTACTTTAAAACCAAAAACACTAGAAATTGAAATTTATTAAAATAATAAAACAACTGAATGCGATCGGATCCACCGTTTTTTAGCAATTACACAATGTGCTTGTATTAAAATCCTATTTATATTTACTTTAAAACCAAAAACACTACAAATCGAATTTTATTAAAATAATTAAACAATTGAATTCGATCGGATCCACCGTTTTTTAGCAATTACACAATGTACTTGCATTAAAATCCTATTTATATTTACTTTAAAACCAAAAACACTAGAAATTGAAATTTAATAAAATAATTAAACAACTGAATTCGATCGAATCCACCGTTTTTTAGCAATTACACAATGTACTTGCATTAAAATCCTATTTATATTTACTTTAAAACCAAAAACACTACAAATCAAATTTTATTAAAATGATTAAACAATTGAATTCGATCGAAACCACCGTTTTTTAGCAATTACACAATGTACTTGCATTAAAATCCTATTTATATTTACTTTAAAACCAAAAACACTACAAATCGAATTTTATTAAAATAATTAAACAATTGAATCCGATCGAATTTTAGCAAAATTTTAACGTTTTTTAGCAATTACACAATGTACATGCATTAAAATCCTATTTATATTTACTTTAAAACGAAAAACTAGAAATTGAAGTTTATTAAAATAATTAAACAACTGAATTCGATCGAATCCACCGTTTTTTAGCAATTACACAATGTACTTGCATTAAAATCCTATTTATATTTACTTTAAAACCAAAAACACTAGAAATTGAAATTTATTAAAATAATTAAACAACTGAATTCGATCGAATCCACCGTTTTTTAGCAATTACACAATGTACTTGCATTAAAATCCTATTTATATTTACTTTAAAACCAAAAACACTAGAAATTGAAAATTAATAAAATAACTTAACAACTGAATTCGATAGAATCCACAGTTTTTTTAGCAATTACACAATGTACTTGCATTAAAATCCTATTTATATTTACTTTAAAACCAAAAACACTAGAAATTGAAATTTATTAAAATAACTAAACAACTGAATTCGATCGAATCTACCGTTTTTTAGCAATTACACAATGTACTTGCATTAAAATCCTATTTATATTTACTTTAAAACCAAAAACACTACAAATCGAATTTTATTAAAATAATTAAACAATTGAATTCGATCGAAACTACCGTTTTTTAGCAATTACACAATGTACTTGCATTAAAATCCTATTTATATTTACTTTAAAACCAAAAACACTAGAAATTGAAATTTATTAAAGTAACTAAACAACTGAATTCGATCGAATCCACCGTTTTTTAGCAATTACCCAATGTTCTTGCATTAAAATCCTATTTATATTTACTTTAAAACCAGAAACACTACAAATCAAATTTTATTAAAATGATTAAACAATTGAATTCGATCGAAACCACCGTTTTTTAGCAATTACACAATGTGCTTGCATTAAAATCCTATTTATATTTACTTTAAAACCAAAAACACTAGAAATTGAAATTTATTAAAATAACTAAACAACTGAATTCGATCGAATCCACCGTTTTTTAGCAATTACACAATGTACTTGCATTAAAATCCTATTTATATTTACTTTTAAACCAAAAACACTAGAAATTGAAGTTTATTAAAATAATAAAACAACTGAATGCGATCGGATCCACCGTTTTTTAGCAATTACACAATGTACTTGTATTAAAATCCTATTTATATTTACTTTAAAACCAAAAACACTACAAATCGAATTTTATTAAAATAATTAAACAATTGAATTCGATCGGATCCACCGTTTTTTAGCAATTACACAATGTACTTGCATTAAAATCCTATTTATATTTACTTTAAAACCAAAAACACTAGAAATTGAAATTTAATAAAATAATTGAACAACTGAATTCGATCGAATCCACCGTTTTTTAGCAATTACACAATGTACTTGCATTAAAATCCTATTTATATTTACTTTAAAACCAAAAACACTACAAATCAAATTTTATTAAAATGATTAAACAATTGAATTCGATCGAAACCACCGTTTTTTAGCAATTACACAATGTACTTGCATTAAAATCCTATTTATATTTACTTTAAAACCAAAAACACTACAAATCGAATTTTATTAAAATAATTAAACAATTGAATCCGATCGAATTTTAGCAAAATTTTAACGTTTTTTAGCAATTACACAATGTACTTGCATTAAAATCATATTTATATTTACTTTAAAACGAAAAACTAGAAATTGAAGTTTATTAAAATAATTAAACAACTGAATTCGATCGAATCCACCGTTTTTTAGCAATTACACAATGTACTTGCATTAAAATCCTATTTATATTTACTTTAAAACCAAAAACACTAGAAATTGAAATTTATTAAAATAATTAAACAACTGAATTCGATCGAATCCACCGTTTTTTAGCAATTACACAATGTATTTGCATTAAAACCCTATTTATATTTACTTTAAAACCAAAAACACTACAAATCGAATTTTATTAAAATAATTAAACAATTGAATTCGATCGAATCCACCGTTTTTTAGCAATTACACAATGTACTTGCATTAAAATCCTATTTATATTTACTTTAAAACCAAAAGCACTACAAATCGAATTTTAT
>CAUVYK010000407.1:0-30000 GCA_963556175.1 Tipula confusa | reverse complement strand
AGGTATTTAAAACGATTATTATTTGTATTTACACATTAAATTCAAATATGTTTTCGGATAAACTTCAATTCACACTGCAATATTTTTTTGTATATAATATGATTGTTTTTTGTAGGTTGCCTTAATTTTTGGAATCGCTGGTGCTTGTCGACGAGATGAACTAGTCCGCATGGAAATTACTGACATTAGTGATTTGGGATCTACACTTTTAGTTAAAATTCCGAATAACAAGACAAATAAACCACGATCATTCATCGTAAACGAAACTTATTTAGAATATTACAGTAAATATATACCTTCGCGTCCAAAAGATTTCAATTCTTTGCGTTTTTTTTAAATACATAAATGTTAAAGGTTTCAAACAAGCAGTTGGCATACATCAGTTTGGTAAAATGCCACAAATTGTTGCTACTTTTTTAAAATTGCCAGACGCAAAACAATACACAGGTCACTGTTTCCGCCGTTCATCTGCAACAATTTTAGTTGATAAAGGCGCAGATTTAACATTCTTAAAAAGATTTGGAGGATGTAAGTCATCGACTGTTGCTGTAGGGTACATTGGTGAATCCATTATCAACAAAATTGACGTTTCTCATAAGATTTTCGATACAACGGATAATGAAACAGCCGATGCAAATAATGTTAATGATTTTAATAGCAATATATCAACAACAATGCTGGTATGTGGCGATACTCACGGTTGGGCATTTTACATGTAAAAAACGTTTTCTCCATTTTACATGTAAATAACGTAAATTACAAAAAAATGTGTATTTTACAAAAATATGTAAATTATATTGAAAAAACGAGAATCCGTCCAGAAATAATTTAAAATATTGAATAAATGATACAAACATTTGTTTATAAGAATAACTTACATTAGAAAATCCAATAAAACATTTTATTTAAATGGTTAATCATAATTATTTTCAACTTTTAGTTATCTACATTGAGACTATAAAAATCACCTAACCTTCTACAATGCCATCTGTTTACGTCTTAAACTAGTTCTTATATTCGACAAAATAAACAACTATTGACATAGTGCCATCTAGCTACATTTGAATAAAATAAAATAAAATATTTTTAAGAGTGCATATTTCTTTCAATATGTAGCGGAAAACTAATTGCAATTTGTGAAATGAATGAAGTGAATCTATACTCGTTTGACTGGCTTTTAAATTTAAATCTTTATTAATTTCAAACAGGACAAAATCAACCAAATTATCACTACCCGTCTCACCCTCATCAAATAAGTGTAGTAAAGAGGTAGCGAATATGATTATCGAATTTAAGCGTGGAACTGTAGTGAATTTTATTAATTCAATTTAATTTTTCTTACTCTAATTACAATTAATAATTTTTCATAACCTAAGTTTGCAGCAATACCATTATACTAACCTTACCATAGAATTAATACTAGATAAATTGATTAATACATTAATAATTAAATTTGGGAAAAATATTCTTTTTGAAACCCAGCAGTTACCATTCAAGGGATTCCATATGCTAACTCCTCTCACGAAAAACGAAGCGTTCATCAAATTACATTTATTGATAGCAGGTGTCAAGATTTCATTGTCAAAATATTTCTTATCATAGGAAAGTTGCACTTTATTTTACATTTATACATATGTACAACTATCACAATAAATAAACACAAATACACTACACTGTAGTATATAGTCAATTTTTCTTTAATTAAGAGATTTGGTAACAGATGGCGATAATTGTAATGAAAAAGTTGATTTATATTTTACAGTATGTATAAAATAATCGTTTACATTTTACATACATTTTACATGTAAAAAACCCAGTAAATTACATTGTGTAATTTACACGCCCAACTGTGGCGATACTACTTATCCACCAATGTTCAATAGTTGTACTAATTGTACGATAACCATTATAATATTACAAATAAGTAAAATTAAACTCCTATACCTAACACATAATTAGTTTGGCATAGAATTATCAATTAAAAATTATATTATGTATACTGTTAAATTAAAATAAATAAATGCGTTTGACCCTAAAAGTGTACTTTTATTTCTTCTAAACAATTAAAAATCCATACGGGAATATATTCCCGGCCTAAGCCAGAAAAAATATTCTCGTACTA
The DNA here is from genome assembly GCA_963556175.1 of Tipula confusa. Classification (NCBI taxonomy): domain Eukaryota; kingdom Metazoa; phylum Arthropoda; class Insecta; order Diptera; family Tipulidae; genus Tipula; species Tipula confusa. The sequence continues at coordinate 27,878 of CAUVYK010000407.1, read as the reverse complement.
TTATTACTTGTTGCTTAGCAACAAATACAACATAATGGAATCATGAGCTTTTCGTTTCGAAAAAGCAACGGAAAGATATATTTTGCACCGAGCAATTGGCGCAGTGGTTAAAGCTGCGGTGTTTGGGACGGGAGGTACCGGGTTCGAATCCCAACGGGGGAGGGTTGCAAAAGGAATTTTTCATCACTTGATTACGATCGGTGATGACGATGAACACAACTATGTCCCCCGTTGGAGTGCAGAATTCATGGGCCGAATGATGTGCAGATGGATATTTGAAACGCGAACCTGTATTCGCGCGTCCTCGATTTGGCTAGTAATGGCGTAAAGTAGGACGTTAATTAACCGCGAAAGAGTTGGGTGAGCTTCGGCCCCAAAACAGATTGCATAGAAATAAACAAACAAACAAACAAACAAACGATATATTTTTTCCTACGATCGGAGAAAAATGTATTTATAGTATTATCATTTAATTTCTATCACCTCTAGGAAACCTTTCAAATTATTTAGATACCTAAATGATGCGCAAATTATCCTTTTTTCTTAATTAATTAAAATAACTTAAAAACTAAACTTAAAACTAAAAAGAACAGATTAATATAACTACCCGGTTATTTATAATGATAAAAAAAAACATTAAAAATTTTCTTTTTATTATTTAAATTTTAAATTAGTGATTTATTATGGTGAACAAATCCACCAATATTTACTTTTAATTTTTGGAAAATCTTTTAATTATTTGTCAGATTTACTTGTTTTGAATCGTAAAAATAGGATTCACTTATTGTTTTATTATTTGTCCTTCTGAAGGCCTGGTAAATTAAAGGAATTCCATTAGTGTTTTGAATGTATCCACATTTGTCGTGGTACAAAGCTGCTTCTGGTGGGGTATACATCTATTTTGATTAATGCTATATGTTTCAAAATTGGTATTGTAAGGGGCATATATCATTGAGTTTTCAATATTATTAAGAGGCCGAGAGATATTTAATTGAATTGTGCAATTTTTTATTTGAAATATAGTGTTTCCTGTTTTGTGGTTTTTGATAGATAGACGTGCAAGCGCGAAGACAACGTCTTTCAAAAATTCGTATTTTCTCCATTTGTGCTGCGGTTGTGTTGTGCCATACAGGGCCGCATATGTCAAAATAGGTCGTATCAAAGATTGGTAACACAGTAGTTTTACATCTTTATTTAAATGTTTATTAAAGAACAATCTGCTTAGCAATCCAGAGACTTTTCGAGCTTTTATAAGTTGGGCATCAATATGCTGATTGAGGTATATGAATTGATCTAATAACACTCCTAAATATTTAACTTCAGTTTTCTTAGTTATGATTTTATTATCTAATATTATTTTTGCAGATTTGCAATTTTTTTTATGTTTCTATTCATTTTCGAGAGTGGGAGACGAAATATTATAAATTCACATTTTTCAATATTTAAAGAGATCTTCCAAGATGTAAGATATTCATTAATGTAATTAAGTGATATTTGTAATTTTTTTGTTATTTTGCTTATATTATTATTAGTAGAGTAAATTTCAATATCGTCTGCGAATATTTGAGATTGACATTCTGGTGAGTTTATGTTATTATCTGATAGTAGTGACGTTATGTATAAACTAAACAGTATTGGTGCTAATATTGTTCCCTGCTGAAGTCCATTAAATATTATTGTTTATTTGAGATAATTTTTTCATCCGTTAATATGAATTTTAGATTTGGTAGCATATTATATTCTAGAAGAATTCTAGAATATAATATGCTACCAAATCGAAAGAAGAATTCTTTCAGAAGAATATATATAATATGCTTATTAAATTTATATTCTTTATCCATTTTATAAAGAAGACCCTGAATCCATACTGAATCAAAAGCCCGCTCAATATCTATAAGAACCGCGCCAGTTACATGTCATGAATTAAAACCTTTGGTAATATCAGACATTAACTTATTGATAGCGTGTTCCATGTAATGTTGGTGTCTGAAACCAAACTGAGTGTCTGGCAATAGTTTATTTAATTTTGCATGATCCATAATTTTATCATATAATATTACCTCAAAAATGTTAATGTTTGAAACCAGGTTTATTGGTCTGTAATTTCTATAGCATGATAAATTTTTATTTTTTTGGAATTGGAATTATTTTAGATAATTTCCAAGCACTAGGATAATAATTATTGTTTGTTTGTTTGTTTGTTTGTTTATTTCTATGCAATCTGTTTTGGGGCCGAAGCTCACCCAACTCTTTCACGGTTAATTAACGTCCTACTTTACGCCATTACTAGCCAAATCGAGGACGCGCGAATACAGGTTCGCGTTTCAAATATCCATCTGCACATTGCATTGCTCCAGCCAGCCTGTACTGGCATGGACGATGGTTCGGCCCATGAATTCTGCACTCCAACGAGGGGTCATAGTTGTGTTCATCGTCATCACCGATCGTAATCAAGTGATGAAAAATTCCCTTTGCAACCCTCCCCCGTTGGGATTCGAACCCGGTACCTCCCGTCCCAAACACCGCAGCTTTAACCACTGCGCCAATTGCTCGGTGATAATAATTATTATTTAGTATATTGTTGAAGAGTATACAATACTGTTTAATAATAATGGATGGAATGTGTTTTAGCGCAATGCTAGGAATTCCATCAGGGCCGCATGATTTTTTGTTATTTCTACATTTGAAGATGAGTTAAGATTTTTATAAGATACAAAATTTAATTCAGGATCTTCTTGAGCATACATTTTGTCGAATAGTCTACTTTCAGAAAAGCTAATTTTTAAGTTTAGATCACTATGGAATAATGCGTTATGTTTTTCAAAACATAATTTTCTTATATAATATTAAATTTCCATGTCGCGAGTGCATGCGGCTTAGATAAGTTAGTTTGAAGCTTGTCATTAGAATTAATAATATCTATTTAATTGTTAAATATCTATTTAATTACGGTTTATGCTAGAAAACATTGGTTTAGGCTATTCAACTGAATACTCTGAATTGTTTGCCTCCACAAACAAATTATTTATTAGAATATTAATATTATGTTTGATAAGTGTATTAATCTTTGCTAAGATGGATTTTAATTGCAGGATGTATTGTGTATTTACGGATCTATTACGTTTCAATGTTTTGATTTGTGAAATTGTCCTACTTTTTTGTTTATATAATATTGATATTGTCTTATTCCCGAATAAATCCTTAAGCGAAATATCATAATTAGTTTTTGGCAAGACCTGTTTCAAGGTTAAAAGAATTAATTCTTCTAATTTTACAAAATAAGCGTCAATCTCATTATTAGTTAGCTTCTATCATTTGGAATAGTTTGTGTACAGTTTTGTTTAAGCAAAATTTTAAAATTTTTTATCAGTTTAGTTTCGAAAATACTCCAGTCTATTTTATGCAATTTAATGTTATGGTTTGCCTCAGACTCAGGTTGGTCATTTTTCAAAATATTAATTAGAAAATCATCGATAAGATTGAAAGATATACCTGTACCTGGATTGCTCGATGGTCACTATCATATCTCAAAGTTTTAAGAGTGTTTGATGAAGTATTTAGATAGGAATCGATGAATGCAATGTCTAAAAACGACACAGCTGGGATATATTTTGGTTCATCTAGACATAATACAGAAATTTTATATAAAGAATTAAATTGGCCTATCCATTAGGATAGTTTTACACCTCGCGTCTTTTCGACGGTATTTTTCCACAAACTACTTTTGGCGTTGATGTCGCCCGCAAGAACAAAATAATTACTGGAATTTTGCAAATTTAACATGTTAAAAATTTTGTCCCAATCTTTCATAAATGTTTCGTTGGAACTACACGCCGCAAAAAGAGATCCTACTATTAGTTTGTCATTTTGATTATTTAATTTTATTTCTATTAGGGAAGCCTCTATGCTCTAATTTTGATTTATGTCATTAATATTTGAATAGCGAATTTCTTTTTTTATAATAATGCCAGTACGACCGCCAGCTTTTCCAGTGGAACGATCATTTCGAATAATATCGTAGTTGTCTATTTTAAATTTATGTTTTAAATTTAGTTATGTTTCACTGATAAGGATGTCTGGTTTGTGCTCGTCAATGAATTTAACCAGATTCATTCTTCGATAAATTCGAACGAAAGAGTTTACATTAAGTGCGATAATCTTCAGATTTCTAGGCATTGAAATAATTATGGTTATCGTCATTATCAGAGAATTCTGCAGATTCCGGTATCCAAGTTTGAATTTTAATTTTGTTGAGTAATTCCAAAAACAAAATTAAAAAGTAACGTAGAAGCTTTTTCCTAGAATTTGTGTTATTTACCTACTCGTGCTTAAATAATATGAAGCTATAATTTTCTAAATTTTGTGAAATCTTGATGTAAAAATAATGTAAGTGATTACATAACAATATCGTAATTATCAATATTATAACATAATATAACATAATTATAATAATATAAATATGTATACGTATTAAAAAATTTTGATAAAGTATTAAATAAAGGGTGGTTAAATTTCAAGGGCCGATGTTGATTTTGAATAAAACACAAATTATTTAGGAAATTATTGTCAATTCTTTTTATTATGATAATATGGTATGGTTCAATTATGTATTGAACAAAGTATCGGCCAAACGGCCGCCGCGACCTCGGCGGCACACCTCCATCCGATGGTCCAAATTTTCGATTACGCTTAGGCATAATTGAGGTTCTATGCCGTTAATGTGCTGAATTATCTCGTCCTTTAGCTCTTGTATTGTTGCTGGCTATCGACGTACACATTTACGGTAACTGCCTGACCGGCCTCATTTTGGAAAAAATACGGCCCGATGATGCCGCCAGCCCATAAACCGCACCAAACACTCACTCTTTGTAGGTGTATTTGTTTTTCGACAATCACTCTTGGATTATGATTTGACCAAATGCGGCAATTCTGCTTATTGACGAATCCACTGAGGTGAAAATGTGCCTCATCACTGAAGATGATTTTCTTCGAAAAATGATCATCCACTGTTGCCATTTTTTGCCACCATTCTGACGATTGAAGACGTTTGGAATGGTCAAAAGGCTTTAGTTCTTGAGTCAATTGCACCTAATAAGCGTGTAAATGCAAGTCTTTATGCATAATGTTCATCAACGACGAGCGTGAGAGGTGCAATTGTTGGGCACGACGACGATTTGAGGGGGACGGCTCTTCAGCCACACTATCGCGAACAGCAGCAATATTTTCTGCAGTACGAGCATGCACTGGTGTTTCAAAATCTCCTACAGATCCGGTTTGCTCAAATTTTTGCACGATTGTACACACATTTGGACGATTAAATTGACCGAACAAATCACGAAATGCACGATATGCATTTCGATTTGAACGCCCATTTTCATAATAAGCCTGAATAACTTTAACGCGTTGCTCGATTGTGTATCTTTCCATGGTTCAAATTGAGTTAGTCTGAAATTGAAAAATGTCAAATAAAATGCAGAAAAAAACTTGACGTTTAGGTGTGGTTCACATTCAACATCGGCCCTTAAAATTTAACCACCCTTTACATGACAACTTGAGCTTTTATAACATAAAATTTAACATAATAATTTTAAATAGAGTCTTGGCTAAATGTAAAACTTGAATTAATAATTCAGTGTAAGTTAATTGAATAAAGAATGATAACTCATTGTTAATTCAAATGTTAAAATTACTAATTAATGTTATAAAATGCAGAAGTTTACATGTTAATAATCGGTCAATAGTTATATTTTTTACTTCTCTATTGATTTCATGAGTCCTATGGAGGCAGTTTATTGTTATTGGGTTTATGGTTTCTTCTTTTTTTTGTTCGACTTCAACACTCCCGTCATTGATTGAAGGGTAGTAAATTTGTTTAATTTGATTTATTTTCTTACGTAGATCCATTTTTCATAAGTGAATCTAAGGCAGACATAATTATCTGCATATTCTTTGATGTTTCTGAGATAAAATTTACAATTTTATCTAACCTCATTTGTATTTGAATAATTTTAGTATTTTCTTCTTTAGTGTTTTCGGAGGTTGTTTGTTGTTCTTGGTATTTAAATTTTGTTTTCCAGTAAATACTTGATGAAACTTATGTTAGATTTAATAAAACTTTGGACGTGATCATTTATGACAATTTTTGCATTATCACGTTTTATTTGTTTGTTTTACTTAAAGTTTTGCTACCAAGTTTTGATAAACTTTACATCCCCTAAATGATGCCGAATGACCTGTTTTCTGACAGTATATACAAAAAGGTGATGTATTTGTATCTCGAAGTTCGCATTTACCTGGTTCATGTTCTTTGTTACATTTAACGCATCGGTAAATTAAGTGACAATTACCGGCGGTATGACCAAATCGTTGGAAATTTTTACACTGTGATATTGTTTCGTTATTGGCGAATTTATCCCACGATATTCTCTGATAATTTATAAATCTGATATTTGTCAGTTTGTTTATCTGACTATTTGATGGAATTTGTACGATATATATATTGGAACACTATTACCACTTCTCTTTGATAAGTTGGTTGTGAATTGATGTACCTTTATAGTTTGGAGATTTTCATTTTCGTATGCCTTTAATTCTTCTAAAATTTGAATAAGGTTCTCGTTATTTAATAACCCTTTTAACATTAGTGTTTTGGATCAAACAGAGCGATTCAAAAAAAATTTGGTCGAAGGAAGTTGGAGTGCTGGAATTGTAAGAGACCCGGTCATGGACACTTTGATTGCCCTAAGCCCCGGAGCAGAGTATATTGCTGGTGTTGTGGACGAGAAGGGGGTGACAGCCACAAATACTATTTTCTCATGCCTACTACCCGTAGGCTTGAGAAAATAGGTTTTGATGCACGCCACATTTGGCGCCCAACGTGGGGCCCGAATGTGACGTGCGCGTTTACAAAAGAAAAACCAAAAACGTAATTTACAATATAATTACACCTGTTTATTTTATTATTATATTTAAGCTAACAAATCCACAAATAATAAATCACTCCGACGGTCCCCCAGTATGTATGTCCCTGGTTTAGTTTCCCCAAATTAGCAGACAATTTTTATTTATCCTTAAGGGTGGGCGCCAGCCTACCATTATATATATATATATATATATATATATATATATATATATATATATATATATATAAGAAAGTGGAAGACTAACCTGTTGTCCGGTTGGTTGGTGACCTCTCGGTCCATGTTTTCCGTCCTTTTCATCTCCTAGGCACTGACCTGGCTAGAGGGCCGTGGTTGATGGAGATGGCACATCTAGATAGATGCTCAGCACTTTTTTCATACAAAAACCAACTAAACACAACCTTTATTCCATCACGGTACCACACGTAAGAGACTTTTTTCTCATTCCCGTCTCCTTTTATCAATTTTTCAACCGCGTCGGGCAACCCCTATTTTTGCTCGACCTGCCAACTGTGGATTATCCGTGTACTGCACTACTCGCGGTTCATCAACATTGTTGTCCTGTACTGTATACTTTCGTCAAGTACGAAATGTTAATGCCGGTTTTGATTGTTGTTTGTTTTGTACAACACAAATAATCTATGTTTACAATTTCTTGTTTTTGTTTTCGTTTCATTTTGGTGTTCATCTTTTTGTATTCGTATGTGGGCTGGCTCGTTTCTTTGAGTTTGCGTCGGTCAAATCTGTGTGGTGTATCTCCATATTTCTTGTGATGTGTTTGTTCTATTTTGTTTCTTGGCTGGCTCGTTTCTTTGAGTTTGCGTCGGCCAAATCTGTGTGGCGTATTTCCATTTTTCTTGTGATGTGTTTGTTTTGTTTCTTGGTAGATACCAAGAAACAAAACAAACACATCACAAGAAAAATGGAAATACGCCACACAGATTTGGCCGACGCAAACTCAAAGAAACGAGCCAGCCAAGAAACAAAATAGAACAAACACATCACAAGAAATATGGAGATACACCACACAGATTTGACCGACGCAAACTCAAAGAAACGAGCCAGCCCACATACGAATACAAAAAGATGAACACCAAAATGAAACGAAAACAAAAACAAGAAATTGTAAACATAGATTATTTGTGTTGTACAAAACAAACAACAATCAAAACCGGCATTAACATTTCGTACTTGACGAAAGTATACAGTACAGGACAACAATGTTGATGAACCGCGAGTAGTGCAGTACACGGATAATCCACAGTTGGCAGGTCGAGCAAAAATAGGGGTTGCCCGACGCGGTTGAAAAATTGATAAAAGGAGACGGGAATGAGAAAAAAGTCTCTTACGTGTGGTACCGTGATGGAATAAAGGTTGTGTTTAGTTGGTTTTTGTATGAAAAAAGTGCTGAGCATAAGTAAAACTATTCCTTCGCGTGGAAATCGCACAAGTTAAAGAAAAGAGTGAAGGAGACGAGACTACTACGTGTAACCAAGGAAAAAGGCAAGAGGAAGCGTAGAAAGTGGACAATCATACAAATGAGTGCCATTTTATTTTTCCGTCCAATATCCGCGAGTAACAGTTAACACCTCCGTACACCCAGCCCGAGAGTCTCTAGCCGACCGCAAGGCAATTTTTATTGATCCTTAAGGGTAGGCTGGCGCCCACCCTTAAGGATAAATAAAAATTGTCTGCTAATTTGGGGAAACTAAACCAGGGACATACATACTGGGGGACCATCGGAGTGATTTATTATTTGTGGATTTGTTAGCTTAAATATAATAATAAAATAAACAGGTGTAATTATATTGTAAATTACGTTTTTGGTTTTTCTTTTGTAAACGCGCACGTCACATTCGGGCCCCACGTTGGGCGCCAAATGTGACGTGCATCAAAACCTATTTTCTCAAGCCTACGGGTAGTAGGCATGAGAAAATAGTATTTGTGGCTGTCACCCCCTTCTCGTCCACAACACCAGCAATATACTCTGCTCCGGGGCTTAGGGCAATCAAAGTGTCCATGACCGGGTCTCTTACAATTCCAGCACTCCAACTTCCTTCGACCAAATTTTTTTTGAATCGCTCTGTTTGATCGAAAACACTAATGTTAAAAGGGTTATTAAATAACGAGAACCTTATTCAAATTTTAGAAGAATTAAAGGCATACGAAAATGAAAATCTCCAAACTATAAAGGTACATCAATTCACAACCAACTTATCAAAGAGAAGTGGTAATAGTGTTCCAATATATATATCGTACAAATTCCATCAAATAGTCAGATAAACAAACTGACAAATATCAGATTTATAAATTATCAGAGAATATCGTGGGATAAATTCGCCAATAACGAAACAATATCACAGTGTAAAAATTTCCAACGATTTGGTCATACCGCCGGTAATTGTCACTTAATTTACCGATGCGTTAAATGTAACAAAGAACATGAACCAGGTAAATGCGAACTTCGAGATACAAATACATCACCTTTTTGTATATACTGTCAGAAAACAGGTCATTCGGCATCATTTAGGAGATGTAAAGTTTATCAAAACTTGGTAGCAAAACTTTAAGTAAAACAAACAAATAAAACGTGATAATGCAAAAATTGTCATAAATGATCACGTCCAAAGTTTTATTAAATCTAACATAAGTTTCATCAAGTATTTACTGGAAAACAAAATTTAAATACCAAGAACAACAAACAACCTCCGAAAACACTAAAGAAGAAAATACTAAAATTATTCAAATACAAATGAGGTTAGATAAAATTGTAAATTTTATCTCAGAAACATCAAAGAATATGCAGATAATTATGTCTGCCTTAGATTCACTTATGAAAAATGGATCTACGTAAGAAAATAAATCAAATTAAACAAATTTACTACCCTTCAATCAATGACGGGAGTGTTGAAGTCGAACAAAAAAAAGAAGAAACCATAAACCCAATAACAATAAACTGCCTCCATAGGACTCATGAAATCAATAGAGAAGTAAAAAATATAACTATATAGTTAAGTTTATTAAGATTTTTTTTTTTTTTTGTTAAATTATTTAAGAAGTTATTTGAGAATGTATTTAAGTTTTTCTTGTTTCTCAAATTCGTTTTTAATGTTTTTTACCGTTATTTATCTAATTTATTAAAGTAATTGTGATAAATTAAAAATATTTGTTTGTGATATTTTTCTTATCGTGATGTGATGGTTAAAAGTCCGGTTGCGTTCCGAGACTTGTTCAAGTGACGCTGCCTTCCCATCTTTCTGTTTCCTTGCGGTTATTCCAGCTCCCAAGCACGCCTTGGAAACCCCACCCCATCAGCTCCTGAGCTCTAGCCGGCTATAATGCCGCAGCAAGGCCTCTGCTGGGAGAATTTCTGTGTGGGAATCACATTTCAATCCGTTACACACATTTCACTAGTAGATTTATAGTGTCGTTTACCACCTGGTTAAATGTATTTATTGGTGGGGTTTTTTCTTGTTTTTTAGTATTTTTTTTATAGTTATTGCTATTAGTTACTATATTCTTTTTAATATTATTGATATTATTCGTATTTTTATTATAATTTTTGTTCATATTTTGTTTGTAGTTATAATTTTTATTTTTTAATACCTTTACAAAATCATCTTCGATAGATCCTTCTTCATCATTTGCTTCCATATTTTTCACTGATAAGTAGATAAATCTTGATGCAACATAAAATAATATAAGTAGTTAAGTAAATAGTTTGTATAAGCAAATTTATATACTTTGGTCATCGACCAACATTACTGATGCTTCAACATATTGAATTTAATAATGTAATTTTGGCAATACTAATGCATCAGCATATTGTATGTTTGTTAATTTCGTACGTTCAATTATTACGGCTGTAATATTGTTGCTGTTTGATGCATCATCCTTTAATAGTTCACCTGTGTCTTGGGTACTGTTGTTTGTTAGTTTCTTCAAATGAGCTCTTCGTACCCGTAATTTACCGTTTTCGTCAATTAAATTTTGAATTGTATTGTTCGATATTGAAATACTGTTTATTAAGTTCAGGTTCTGAGGCACTTTTTGTATTGTTGTAATCAGTATCTATTTTTTCGTGATTTATGGTTTTCCTTTTTTTTATTTTTTCGTCCTATTGAGATATATTTTCTCACCCTAGCTTTTTTTTGTTGAAAACACCAAAACCCTCTCTATTTTACAAGCCATATTCAATTTCTAGTGCACGCAGGCTACTACTCATTTTACACCCTGCATCTGTATTAGTACTGAAAAACTCATTATAAAAAAAAATAAAAATAAAATAAAAATTATTTTTAAATTCTCTTTAACAGTCCATCAGTATTAGTACTATCAAAATAATCAAAACTCTCCGTATTACAAGCCGTCTTCTAAATTAAGTTGACACAGGCAAACAAAACCGATATGAAAAATTGCGTGAAGTAGAGCCAAAACCCTCTTTACTACAAACCGTATTCATCGCATACTGATGCTATCTAATCATATGAACATAAGAATGTATTGTAAGTAAAAACATGTTGCATATAGTGTAAAATAAAATAAACATTCGCATACCATAGAAACTATAAGAAACAAAACATTATTTTTATATAGATTTCTAAAGCACTACTACACGTAATTTTTCATATCGGTTTTGTTTGTCCTGTGCAAACCCTCTTTACTACAAGCCGTATTCATTGCATACTCATGCTATTTAATCATATACACCTGAGAATGTATTGTAAGTAAAAAACGTGTCGATATATGATTTAGAATATAGTGTAAAATAAAATAAACATTTCCATACTATAAAACAAAATAATTATCATAATAAAAAAAATTTAAAAGGCAAAATTTATGTTATCTCTTTAAAAAAAAGAGACGAAAAAATTCTCATTTATCCATACACATTAAATAGTGTGCGTAACTTAGAGATAAAAATGTTAAATAGGGCTAGTAGGAATGAGAAAATTCTACATTTTTTGGTATGGATTTTCATAGCACCAATACACTCAATTGTGTATATAGATGTTGTTTACTGTAACAATGAAAGTTACAAGACGACTTGTAATAAAGAGGATTTTGGTCCTGTATTAACGAAAGTTAGAAGACGGCTTGTAGTACAGTTGGTTTTGAGTAGTGCTATCGAAATCCATATAAAAATAAGTTTTTTTTTTCTCATATTTTCTGTTTCTATAGTATGCGAATGTTTATTTTATTTTACACTATATGTGACACGTTTTTTGATTACAATACATTCATATGTTCATATGATTAGATAGCATTAGTAAGCGATGAATACGGCTTTTAATAAAGAGGGTTTTGAACATAATCAAAACCAACACTATTGTATATTATACAAGCCATGAAGCTTGGCTAAGTAAAACATATTATGACTACTATTTGGTGTATGTGTTAGTGAATTTGACTACAGTAAAAATCGAAACAAAAAATTATATTTCGCATTGTCCATACTCCTCTAAATTCAAAATACATAACATTTCTACAAAAAAAACGAAACAAAAATTATATTTTGCGACTGTCCACTCTGCTCTAAATTATTAGTATATAGTATAGTATATAATGAAGTAAATAATAATAACAATACTTCTCTCTCTCGTTAAATAATAAATTTGTTTTTTGCTTTGTCTTAAAGAGCGCAACATACTGTTGTCCCATCATTCGTATTCATTTTTTATTTACATCAAAGCATATAATAAAAGTATATACAAATTATACTACGTCACAACACTAATACTTAGGTATAGTAGTCACTTTTTGGCATGAGTATCGCAACTTCATGGCTTGTATATACATTTGTGTTGGTTTTGACATAATCCATATTAAAAAAATGTATATTCTCTTTATTGTCGCACACGATTATATATAAATTTATAAATGAGCATTTTACGCTCTCTACTATTTTACCGTTTAACCGTTCAATGTTATATTTTTAACCGTTTGATAGTTTTATTTAAATGTTTAACTAAATTTGAACTTAAAAATAAACCAAGAGGACATTCCATCGAAAATGTTTATACTATATTTGTCTTGTTTCGTCCAACAGAGACTCCAATGCAGTTACATTACTTTTTACATTTGCTGATGGTCCATTTGATCTAAAGACTGAAAACATTTATGTTAACCAACACTTAACAAACAAACTATAAATTTTTTTGGTTTGTTTCAAAAAGGTCATGCATTGAATGGTTAAATTTTAATGTTTTTTGTCAATTATACTAGGCTCTTTTGTTTTGTGTTATGCGAAACTTATTTTGTTTTTTTACACTATATTCGCTACAATGCCTATATATATACAGGCCATTTAAACACTTTTATAACTTATGTAGTAAGTGTGGAATAGAAAAACGAAATTTTAATATAATTTTTTTTTGTTAGTATGGAACGCTGTTTTAAGTTCAATATAACTTAAAAACAAAGAAAAAAACGACTATACGCCCTTCTAAGGAAATTAAATTTGGTTTTTCCTGGTGAACATTGATAAATTTGTTTGCACATGTTTCATATGATTTTAATTAGAATTCGGCATTTGAAAGCATTAAGATTAATTTAAAAATTACCTTAGTATATGTAAAACACAAAACAATTTCTTTGTCTTTTTCATTGTAATTTTGTAATCACTTTCTCACTCGTTTATTTTATGTTTTACTTCGTTTAAAAAATTTTGATAGATGCAAATGGTTTTCTGATTTTTTCATACTCGTTTTTGTTTCGTCGAGCATATGTTTACAGCGCGCTTTCTAATTTTCTAAACATTGTTACGTAAATACTATTTACGTAAAATTTATAATTAATATAGATTTTTAGTAATTATTTTAATTTTCATTATTTTTTTTATTAAATAATTTAAATCATATATAGAGATACAAAATTATATGCGAGGTTATATGAATTTTGTTACGTTAAATGTGTGTTAACTTATTAAATATCGCGTTTTGAGAATACAAAATAAGGCGATTTTTACAGGCCACTGCTGGCCCAAATAAATATTCTGGCTTCTAAATAATTATAATAAGACGGGTGTAAAAGGCCATTGCTGGCCCGTGTTGGCATAGAAGTGTTGGCAATTTCCAGCAGAACACTTACACTTTGATGGATTGCTTTAAAAGTAGTCATGGTTAAACCACTTTGAAAGATGTCGGTAGTCATTCACTTTTCTATCCAGGATAACAAATTTTTAAGAAACAAAATGCGTGCATCATCTAACGTATAGATATAGGCAATCGGTACGGCTCGCGTTTCTTTATACCTTCAACCACTGATTTGCAATTAACAATATTCCACTAACGTTTTATAATTTTAAGAAACTCTACAGTGCCTTCGACTTCTTTAAGATCGCTAGTTGTTTCAAGTGCGACAATTGTAGACTCATGAAAAACATTTGCAACACACTGCACATTCTGCCGGTCAATTATACTGGAAAATACCGATTTCTTATTTAATATATACGCTTTTCTTACTAGTTGCGCTGTTCTTCATTTTTATATAGATCGCGAATATCTTTAAAACATGCAATTTTAATAGATTTATCTTCAAAACCCGGATAGTAAAACGACTTTTCGCCGTCTTTTTTATTGATCCAGTTGTTCCAAATGTTTTTAAAAATTGGAACTGGATCATACTTAAGAAATATAAAACTACTAGGAAAATCAGGGTTAATAAATTTAAATGAGTTCGGCGCGAAAATTGAAAACATATTTTGATTAAACCTATGGTTATCTGTTACGATTGAAATTACTTCTAAATCTAATGATTGTACTATTTTTAAAATATTTAAAGTTAACTTATGAACATCATCACCTAAAGGGTTATTTACTGGATGTAAGGCAACTATTTCTTTGGAATTACCAAACGCGGAACTAACTTAAAATGTAATTACCGTTTTTGCGACGTTTGAATTATTCGACGTTTCAATTTTTTTTTTTTGAAATGCCAAATACTAATTAATTTAATATGAAACATGTACAAACAAATTTATCAATATTCAAAAACAGTTTTGGCATGTGATTTTCATAGAAGGTCGTAGGGCTGTTACGTTCCTTGTTTTAAAGTTATGTTGAAGTATAATCCGATCCATCCTAAAAATTCATATACAATTAAAATACTACTAAGAACGTTTTTGTTTACTATACATTTACTAATACATAGGATCCGCCATTTTTTTCAATTTTATACGGCCTGTACTATAGTGGTATTGGATACATCATTGGTAAGCAATGAATACAGCTTGTATAATAGAGAGGGTTTTGAGTTTTAGTCAAAACCCTCTTACAAGCCATCTTGTAACTTTCGTTGACACAGCTAAACAAAACCTATATACACAATTGAGTGTATTGGTGCTATGACAATTCATTCTAAAAAATTTGTAATTTTCTCATTCCTACTACCACTATTTAACATTTTTATCTAGAGATATAAATGTTAAATAGTGGTAGTAGAGTGTAAAATAAAATAAACATTTCCATACTATAAAACAAAAGAGAGTAAAAATTGTCAAAAAAAAAATGTAAAAGGCAAAATTAATTTTATCTCTTTCCTATTCAAAACACAAATAACAAAAAAAGCGACGAAAAAATTTTCATTTATCCATACACATTAAATAGTGTGCGTAACTTAGAAGTTACGCACACTATTTAATGTGTATGGATAAATGAAAATTTTTTCGTCGCTTTTTTTGTTATTTGTGTTTTGAATAGGAAAGAGATAACATTAATTTTGCCTTTTACATTTTTTTTTTGACAATTTTTACTCTCTTTTGTTTTATAGTATGGAAATGTTTATTTTATTTCACACTATATTCTAAATTATATATCGACACGTTTTTTACTTACAATAAATACATTCTCATGTGTATATGCAAAAACGCGTTAATATAGAAAGACCAACTCATTTTTTCGTACACTAATACTACTATATATCCGCCTTAATAAAGTAGTATTGGTAGCAGAACAAATAACAAAGCAAAAATAACATGAAAAACTAACTAGATTAGTGTTAGTAAAAATATTTTTTTGTTTTTGTTTTACGCTATATCCGTACACAACCAATACTACATCAAAGAGGCGCTTTGTCCCTTTAAATTTTTGAATAGTTGGTCTTTCTATAGAGACGTTTTTGGTATATGATTAAATAGCATAAGTATACAATGAATATGGCTTGTAGTAAAAAGGGGTTTGGTTTTAGTTTACATTTTTTACGCGTGTAGTGATAATTATTTAAATTCAAATAAACATAAACACAAATTTCGTTAAATTAATGGAATATAATATAGATGGTTCTGTATTTAATACATAATATTCTTACTATGTTTTATAATGTAAAGGAAACGAAAAAGGTTTATTCGTCTTAAAACGAATGAAACGACCCGCAGGTGGTGGTTGGTATATTGAAATGAAAATCTACGGTCGAGAATTTTACCTTCGATTTGGTTTAATAGTAAAGACTTCAACCAAAATTCGAGTGGCTTATTTTAGCACTAATATTGTAGATTGTAGGAATAAAATAAGAAAATGAAATGCGAACGGAATTTATAGTAAGGGATTCTTATAGAAAAATTAATATGGTGTTATTTTCGGATCAGAATCGGATTGTTTGCGGTATGTTGAAGTACGTTTATTAAAAGGATTTACCGGTTTTGTTTCGTCAAGTTATTTAATGTTTTAGGCCGATGTTTTAAAATAATTTATGGCCGTGGTGTAAATTAAAGTAAACAATTTATAGTTACAAATTAAAACACCGTGGGAGCCAGAAGTCGGTCAATACCACAAATGTTTGATATTATGTGTAGTTGAAATGTATGTCGACAGACTTGCATATATGCCCTATTGTGTGAGATTGTGTAACGTCGTGTTGGCACAATATGAAGTTCATGATTTCTGGAATATGTTAGGAAATTTACTGTTTGTGCCTTAAAGTTAACAAACCCATCAAGATTGTTTTTTCATTTTGGTCATTTTCGTATGATGGCTTAGGGGGCACAATTTTGATTGGCTTTTGTTTTGATCTTTGAATTGAATTTCAAAATTTATTGGGCTATTCATGTTGATTTACTAGCTTTTGGAAGTTCCCGATTTAAGGCTTGAAACTTTGGTAATATAACCATCACGATTTTCTGAAATTTTTCGTTTGATGAATTATATTTTTAAAGGTTTTGATGGTACAACCTTCAAAATTATTATATATTATTATATTATTATATTATTTTATTATTATATTATTATATTATTATATTATTATATTATTATATTATTATATTATTATATTATTATATTATTATATTATTATATTATTATATTATTATATTATTATATTATTATATTATTATATTATTATATTATTATATTATTATATTATTATATTATTATATTATTATATTATTATATTATTATATTATTATATTATTATATTATTATATTATTATATTATTATATTATTATATTATTATATTATTATATTATTATATTATTATATTATTATATTATTATATTATTATATTATTATATTATTATATTATTATATTATTATATTATTATATTATTATATTATTATATTATTATATTATTATATTATTATATTATTATATTATTATATTATTATATTATTATATTATTATATTATTATATTATTATATTATTATATTATTATATTATTATATTATTATATTATTATATTATTATATTATTATATTATTATATTATTATATTATTATATTATTATATTATTATTTTATTATATTATTATATTATTATTTTATTATATTATTATATTATTATATTATTATATTATTATATTATTATATTATTATATTATTATATTATTATATTATTATATTATTATATTATTATATTATTATATTATTATATTATTATATTATTATATTATTATATTATTATATTATTATATTATTATATTATTATATTATTATATTATTATATTATTATATTATTATATTATTATATTATTATATTATTATATTATTATATTATTATATTATTATATTATTATATTATTATATTATTATATTATTATATTATTATATTATTATATTATTATATTATTATATTATTATATTATTATATTATTATATTATTATATTATTATATTATTATATTATTATATTATTATATTATTATATTATTATATTATTATATTATTATATTATTATATTATTATATTATTATATTATTATATTATTATATTATTATATTATTATATTATTATATTATTATATTATTATATTATTATATTATTATATTATTATATTATTATATTATTATATTATT
The DNA here is from genome assembly GCA_963556175.1 of Tipula confusa. NCBI lineage: Eukaryota > Metazoa > Arthropoda > Insecta > Diptera > Tipulidae > Tipula > Tipula confusa. Next base: position 9,673 of record CAUVYK010000407.1, on the reverse strand, counting down.
ATATTATTATATTATTATATTATTATATTATTATATTATTATATTATTATATTATTATATTATTATATTATTATATTATTATATTATTATATTATTATATTATTATATTATTATATTATTATATTATTATATTATTATATTATTATATTATTATATTATTATATTATTATATTATTATATTATTATATTATTATATTATTATATTATTATATTATTATATTATTATATTATTATATTATTATATTATTATATTATTATATTATTATATTATTATATTATTATATTATTATATTATTATATTATTATATTATTATATTATTATATTATTATATTATTATATTATTATATTATTATATTATTATATTATTATATTATTATATTATTATATTATTATATTATTATATTATTATATTATTATATTATTATATTATTATATTATTATATTATTATATTATTATATTATTATATTATTATATTATTATATTATTATATTATTATATTATTATATTATTATATTATTATATTATTATATTATTATATTATTATATTATTATATTATTATATTATTATATTATTATATTATTATATTATTATATTATTATATTATTATATTATTATATTATTATATTATTATATTATTATATTATTATATTATTATATTATTATATTATTATATTATTATATTATTATATTATTATATTATTATATTATTATATTATTATATTATTATATTATTATATTATTATATTATTATATTATTATATTATTATATTATTATATTATTATATTATTATATTATTATATTATTATATTATTATATTATTATATTATTATATTATTATATTATTATATTATTATATTATTATATTATTATATTATTATATTATTATATTATTATATTATTATATTATTATATTATTATATTATTATATTATTATATTATTATATTATTATATTATTATATTATTATATTATTATATTATTATATTATTATATTATTATATTATTATATTATTATATTATTATATTATTATATTATTATATTATTATATTATTATATTATTATATTATTATATTATTATATTATTATATTATTATATTATTATATTATTATATTATTATATTATTATATTATTATATTATTATATTATTATATTATTATATTATTATATTATTATATTATTATATTATTATATTATTATATTATTATATTATTATATTATTATATTATTATATTATTATATTATTATATTATTATATTATTATATTATTATATTATTATATTATTATATTATTATATTATTATATTATTATATTATTATATTATTATATTATTATATTATTATATTATTATATTATTATATTATTATATTATTATATTATTATATTATTATATTATTATATTATTATATTATTATATTATTATATTATTATATTATTATATTATTATATTATTATATTATTATATTATTATATTATTATATTATTATATTATTATATTATTATATTATTATATTATTATATTATTATATTATTATATTATTATATTATTATATTATTATATTATTATATTATTATATTATTATATTATTATATTATTATATTATTATATTATTATATTATTATATTATTATATTATTATATTATTATATTATTATATTATTATATTATTATATTATTATATTATTATATTATTATATTATTATATTATTATATTATTATATTATTATATTATTATATTATTATATTATTATATTATTATATTATTATATTATTATATTATTATATTATTATATTATTATATTATTATATTATTATATTATTATATTATTATATTATTATATTATTATATTATTATATTATTATATTATTATATTATTATATTATTATATTATTATATTATTATATTATTATATTATTATATTATTATATTATTATATTATTATATTATTATATTATTATATTATTATATTATTATATTATTATATTATTATATTATTATATTATTATATTATTATATTATTATATTATTATATTATTATATTATTATATTATTATATTATTATATTATTATATTATTATATTATTATATTATTATATTATTATATTATTATATTATTATATTATTATATTATTATATTATTATATTATTATATTATTATATTATTATATTATTATATTATTATATTATTATATTATTATATTATTATATTATTATATTATTATATTATTATATTATTATATTATTATATTATTATATTATTATATTATTATATTATTATATTATTATATTATTATATTATTATATTATTATATTATTATATTATTATATTATTATATTATTATATTATTATATTATTATATTATTATATTATTATATTATTATATTATTATATTATTATATTATTATATTATTATATTATTATATTATTATATTATTATATTATTATATTATTATATTATTATATTATTATATTATTATATTATTATATTATTATATTATTATATTATTATATTATTATATTATTATATTATTATATTATTATATTATTATATTATTATATTATTATATTATTATATTATTATATTATTATATTATTATATTATTATATTATTATATTATTATATTATTATATTATTATATTATTATATTATTATATTATTATATTATTATATTATTATATTATTATATTATTATATTATTATATTATTATATTATTATATTATTATATTATTATATTATTATATTATTATATTATTATATTATTATATTATTATATTATTATATTATTATATTATTATATTATTATATTATTATATTATTATATTATTATATTATTATATTATTATATTATTATATTATTATATTATTATATTATTATATTATTATATTATTATATTATTATATTATTATATTATTATATTATTATATTATTATATTATTATATTATTATATTATTATATTATTATATTATTATATTATTATATTATTATATTATTATATTATTATATTATTATATTATTATATTATTATATTATTATATTATTATATTATTATATTATTATATTATTATATTATTATATTATTATATTATTATATTATTATATTATTATATTATTATATTATTATATTATTATATTATTATATTATTATATTATTATATTATTATATTATTATATTATTATATTATTATATTATTATATTATTATATTATTATATTATTATATTATTATATTATTATATTATTATATTATTATATTATTATATTATTATATTATTATATTATTATATTATTATATTATTATATTATTATATTATTATATTATTATATTATTATATTATTATATTATTATATTATTATATTATTATATTATTATATTATTATATTATTATATTATTATATTATTATATTATTATATTATTATATTATTATATTATTATATTATTATATTATTATATTATTATATTATTATATTATTATATTATTATATTATTATATTATTATATTATTATATTATTATATTATTATATTATTATATTATTATATTATTATATTATTATATTATTATATTATTATATTATTATATTATTATATTATTATATTATTATATTATTATATTATTATATTATTATATTATTATATTATTATATTATTATATTATTATATTATTATATTATTATATTATTATATTATTATATTATTATATTATTATATTATTATATTATTATATTATTATATTATTATATTATTATATTATTATATTATTATATTATTATATTATTATATTATTATATTATTATATTATTATATTATTATATTATTATATTATTATATTATTATATTATTATATTATTATATTATTATATTATTATATTATTATATTATTATATTATTATATTATTATATTATTATATTATTATATTATTATATTATTATATTATTATATTATTATATTATTATATTATTATATTATTATATTATTATATTATTATATTATTATATTATTATATTATTATATTATTATATTATTATATTATTATATTATTATATTATTATATTATTATATTATTATATTATTATATTATTATATTATTATATTATTATATTATTATATTATTATATTATTATATTATTATATTATTATATTATTATATTATTATATTATTATATTATTATATTATTATATTATTATATTATTATATTATTATATTATTATATTATTATATTATTATATTATTATATTATTATATTATTATATTATTATATTATTATATTATTATATTATTATATTATTATATTATTATATTATTATATTATTATATTATTATATTATTATATTATTATATTATTATATTATTATATTATTATATTATTATATTATTATATTATTATATTATTATATTATTATATTATTATATTATTATATTATTATATTATTATATTATTATATTATTATATTATTATATTATTATATTATTATATTATTATATTATTATATTATTATATTATTATATTATTATATTATTATATTATTATATTATTATATTATTATATTATTATATTATTATATTATTATATTATTATATTATTATATTATTATATTATTATATTATTATATTATTATATTATTATATTATTATATTATTATATTATTATATTATTATATTATTATATTATTATATTATTATATTATTATATTATTATATTATTATATTATTATATTATTATATTATTATATTATTATATTATTATATTATTATATTATTATATTATTATATTATTATATTATTATATTATTATATTATTATATTATTATATTATTATATTATTATATTATTATATTATTATATTATTATATTATTATATTATTATATTATTATATTATTATATTATTATATTATTATATTATTATATTATTATATTATTATATTATTATATTATTATATTATTATATTATTATATTATTATATTATTATATTATTATATTATTATATTATTATATTATTATATTATTATATTATTATATTATTATATTATTATATTATTATATTATTATATTATTATATTATTATATTATTATATTATTATATTATTATATTATTATATTATTATATTATTATATTATTATATTATTATATTATTATATTATTATATTATTATATTATTATATTATTATATTATTATATTATTATATTATTATATTATTATATTATTATATTATTATATTATTATATTATTATATTATTATATTATTATATTATTATATTATTATATTATTATATTATTATATTATTATATTATTATATTATTATATTATTATATTATTATATTATTATATTATTATATTATTATATTATTATATTATTATATTATTATATTATTATATTATTATATTATTATATTATTATATTATTATATTATTATATTATTATATTATTATATTATTATATTATTATATTATTATATTATTATATTATTATATTATTATATTATTATATTATTATATTATTATATTATTATATTATTATATTATTATATTATTATATTATTATATTATTATATTATTATATTATTATATTATTATATTATTATATTATTATATTATTATATTATTATATTATTATATTATTATATTATTATATTATTATATTATTATATTATTATATTATTATATTATTATATTATTATATTATTATATTATTATATTATTATATTATTATATTATTATATTATTATATTATTATATTATTATATTATTATATTATTATATTATTATATTATTATATTATTATTTTTTTTTTTTTTTTTTTTTTTTTTTTTTTTGCGTAGGTGAAAAAAACCTTCAAAAGGCGAAGAGTGGATTACACTCCACCCAACAGTGTGAGATTTGACTCACTAAAAAATCACCTATCAGCCACGGAAGACCCAAACCGGAACCGCTTTCGCATTATTTCGGTCTGGCCCATCTTTTTAATGCCCTTCCTTCTATTTTTTTCCTCCTAAGTGTCCACTAAGCCGCACTCCTCTTTCTTCCGTCGCAAAACTGACTCTACATAGCGTGATGTTACGTTCCATGCCTCTTCCGATCGGAGCATTACCTCCACTATTGTGTCCGGCGTTAGTTCTCCCACTGCTGAAGTGAGCCGTCTTCGTTCAATCACGAATCTATCGCACCCGAAGAAGGTGTGATATACATCATCCCGCTCTTCTGGGCAGTACAAACACTGAGGAGACCTCACCTTTCCCATCCTATATAGATATGCCCTGAAGTACCCATGTCCCGTCAGGAATTGGCATATAAAGAAATTTATCTCTCCATGGGCCCGATCAATCCATGGGCGAAGGTTACTGATCAATCTGACCGTCCATCGGCCCTTATCCGTCGTCTCCCACCTATGCTGCCATATACTCATAGTCTCGCTCCGAGCTCTGGTTGCAGCCTCCTTTCTTCCATCGCCCGCGCTACTCAAGAATATCTTACGACGCTCTTGAGCTAGCAAGTCGATTGGTATTACACCGGCAACGGCTAAAGCGGCCACATCAGATACCGTCCTATAGGCGCAAGCCACCCTCAGTGCTCCTTTTCTCTGTGTCGCCACCATTCGCATCCGATACTTTTGATGGGTCATCGCGCCAGCCCAAATCTCAGCACCATATAAAAGAATCGACTGTGTAACTGACATAAGTACTCTTCGTTTGCTAGAACGAGGTCCTCCCATGTTAGCCATCAGCCTACTCAAAGACCCCGTAACCGCCGCCGCTCGCTCACAGACCCTTCGAATGTGCTCTGCGTAGCTTAGACGACTGTCCAAAGTGACGCCAAGATATCTAGCCGCTCTGTTTGTGTGAATCAACTCTGTACCCACTGTCATGGGGATAATTGTAGGTATTCTCCTCTTGGTAAGCAAAACTATTTCTGTTTTAGATATCGCCAGCTTCAATCCATGATCATCAATCCACGTTTTTATTCTCCTCATCGCCTGGTTGAGCCTATATTGGGCCAATTCGGCACCTCGAGCCATAATAACCATGGCTATGTCGTCCGCATAACCCACCAAGGATACACCCTCTGGTACTTCAAGCCGCAGCAAGCCGTCATACAGGACATTCCACAGATCCGGACCTAGAATCGAACCCTGTGCTACTCCAGCGGTGATCGCTTTCCTTTTAACTCCATTCATAGTATCGTACAACAAGTTTCTGTTCTTCAGGTAGTCATTCATCATTATCAATAGGTAACTTGGGATCTCAAAACCCCTCCGAAGCGCCCTTAGTATGTCCTCCCATCTCGCTGAGTTAAACGCATTCTTAACGTCGAGAGTAACGAGAAATACCAATGATCTTGCTTGGTGATTTGCTTTCTCCGCTCTTTCCACTGCGTTTGTTACTTCAGTAATAGCGTTGATGGATGAGTGACCTTTCCGAAAGCCATGCTGCCTAGGAGAGAGTCCACCCGCTGCTTGAATGGCTGAGTCCAACCGTAGTTTCAACAGTTTTTCAAAAAGTTTACCCATCGTGTCAAGCTTGCAGATAGGCCTATATGTTGAGGGACAGTCAGGATTCCCTCCCTTACCCTTTTCGATCAACACGAGTTGGGCTACCTTCCAACGTACTGGGAACACTCCCGCTACCAGGCAATTATTGTATAGAGTGAGCAGTAGCTGTGGGCAACCGCCGACCACCTGTTTCAACACTTCGACGGGAATGCCGTCTGGTCCCGGAGCCTTCTTATTTTTTAGAGATGCTACCGCACTGGACAGGTCCTCCTCTGTAAATGCGGGAACAATACCGACCTGCGCAGGAATATCCTCCTCAGTCCTCAATGCATGTGATGGGAAAAGCGTGTTCACGATGTTTTCCATCACCTTTGCATCCATCGAGCTGCATAAGTTTGTGGTACCCAATCTGTTATTGACTATTTTGTAGCCTTTGCCCCATGGGTCGTCATCTACCTCGCGGCAGATATCTTGCCAACAACGAGTCTTACTAGACTTTATTGCTATGCCAAGCTCTTTCTTTGCATCCCTGTACTCAACTGATCTACTCGCAGCATCACTTCTGTTTTGTGCTCGTTGTGCCCTTCGTCTGAGTTTCAGGGCTTTCTTCCTGAGTTCTGCTATTTCGTCCGTCCACCAGTATGCCTGACGTCTTCCACTCCACTGTTTTTTCCGAGGCATTGCTGCATCGCAGGCTCGCTGAATAAGCTGAACGATCTCATCAACCTTAGCCTCGATTTCATTCCTGGTTGTATTGCTCTGCGAAACTGGACGAATATTTCTCAGGTTTGCCTCCAAAAATGTAACGAGTTTTTCTCCTTCCAACTTACTCGTGATCCAACCATGTGATTTCCGGGTACTCTTTCGATTCACTGATCTTTCATCGAGTACCTGAAACGTGATGTAATTATGGTCACTCCCCGTGAAGTCCTCTATTACCTTCCAGTTTACTGCGTTTGATGCCAGTCTTGACGATGCAAATGATATGTCAGGGATAGAATATCCAAAACCGGGTCTTCTATATGTCGGGACTAAGCCACTGTTCAACACGTTTAGGTCAAGTCTCGCTGACATCTCCATAACCAGCTTCCCTCTGGAGTCCTGCTGTGGCATACCCCATTCCAATGCGCGCGCATTAAAGTCGCCGGCTACCACTATTTCCCCCGCTGTGTCACGAAGTGCATCCTCAAGTTCATTAAGCTTAGAACGGAAGTCCCCGATTGCGTCATTTGGTGAGAGGTATACACTAAAGATGGTAGTGCCTCGGATTCTAACCCAAACATAGCCATTACCTGCGCCATGATCGTCTATGCAAATAGTACGAACGTCAACCACCCATATTGCAGCAGTACCCAGGCGGTCTGGAAACCAGTTTCTTGGATTCCTGTCCCGGTATTGCTCACTAATAAGCACTATCTGAGCTTCCTTTTCATACACTAGCTGTGTTAAAAGGTCATCTGCAGCCCTGCATCCGTTCATATTTCCTTGAAGTACTTTCATCCACGGTGGTCTCTCTGCTTAACCTGCATAGCCTTCCTAAAGACTTCGCAGGCACCTGACCCCTGTACGTGATTAAGATTTCCACCGGGCTTCTCAGCACATAGAGAACACCTCGGTGCGGAAGTGCATTCTACCGCCTTATGTCCGCCTTTACTGCACTTCCAACAACTACCGCTGCGATCTGGGCCCTTGCAATTTCCTCTGATGTGTCCATACCCAAGGCATCTGAAGCATTTTAGAACTTCCAGCCTCCTCCTTACCCTACCGAAAACCCAACCGATCTTCATCCTCCCCTTTTCTAGCAATTTTAAGGCTGCTCGTTCATTTAGTTCAATGACAGCTTTTTTTTGCTCACGCCTATCAAATATGAAAAGGGATACTTTAATATCCCCCGGGGGCTCCTCTTCCGAGTCACGTCCGACTGCCATCTTAACCTCCTCAATCGTCGTGAGGCTGTCCAGGTTCAGAACCTCTATCTTTATACGGGGTATCAATCCTCGGACCTCACCATCCTGACCTACTGCTGTCCGTATAATTTCTTGCAGCTTGGTCGGATCTTTGCAACGACCCAGTTCTAGCAGGACTGCCCCATCAGCTGTTTTTCTAATTTGCCTGATTTCGGCTTCCTCTTCATTTGGGCAGGTACTACCTCGAATGACACTCAACACGTCCGCA
>CAUVYK010000406.1:57500-59774 GCA_963556175.1 Tipula confusa | reverse complement strand
TTACATATACTTGGAAGGATATGGAAGGATACTAGTTAAATTATTGAGATCGACCCGGTTACAGACACCTTGGCGGCCAATAGTTAGTAAATTTTTGTGGGTTAGGGAAAGGAAAAGTATGTTAGTTATGACTTAATTGGTCCGATTTCCCGGTATCCAATATTCAAACTACTGTTAGTGTAAGACAATCACATTTTTGTTGTACTGCTCTGCATTCTGCCATCTCTTATCAGCAACTCCAATGTGCCACCACTCATCTGTAATCTGCAGAGGTTTCCTGAAAACAAAATCTATTAATGAACTAATTGCTCTTAGCCATAGACTGTAAGAAATAGAATTAATTTCAATCTGAAATTGTAATTTAATTAATTATAATATTATACAATTATAATTCTGCAATCCATATGCTGTAATAAATTTGATTAGTTTCCCTTGAAATTCGTTCCGTTGTTCTCTAAAAGAGACCACCCAAATATTACGAACAGACAAAACCAATCTACACTCCAACAAAACTAAAAGATCCTAAGAATTACAAATACTTAAAAACAAATAAATTTAGAGTAATTAGTTAATATAGAAATATTTTATCTATTTAATATATTTTATTTATTTGTATATAGATTATAAAATATTTGCAAACTACATTTTCCTAATTTATTTGATGAACTGCCCAAAAATTCAACAAACCGAATTTTATTAAAATAATTAAACAATTGAACTTGATCGAATCCACAGTTTTTTAGCAATTACACAATGTACTTGCATTAAAATCCTATTTATATTTACTTTAAAACCAAAAACACTAGAAATCGAATTTTAATAAAATAATTAAACAATTGAACTTGATCAAATCCACCGTTTTTTAGCAATTACACAATGTACTTGCATTAAAATCCTATTTATATTTACTTTAAAACCAAAAACACTAGAAATCGAATTTTAATAAAATAATTAAACAATTGAACTTGATCAAATCCACCGTTTTTTAGCAATTACACAATGTACTTGCATTAAAATCCTATTTATATTTACGTTAAAACCAAAAACACTAGAAATCGAATTTTATTAAAATAATTAAACAATTGAACTTGATCAAATCCACCGTTTTTTAGCAATTACACAATGTACTTGCATTAAAATCCTATTTATATTTACGTTAAAACCAAAAACACTAGAAATCGAATTTTATTAAAATAATTGAACAATTGAACTTGATCAAATCCACCGTTTTTTAGCAATTACACAATGTACTTGCTTTAAAATCCTATTTATATTTACTTTAAAACCAAAAACACTAGAAATCGAATTTTATTAAAATAATTGAACAATTGAACTTGATCAAATCCACCGTTTTTTAGCAATTACACAATGTACTTGCATTAAAATCCTATTTATATTTACGTTAAAACCAAAAACACTAGAAATCGAATTTTATTAAAATAATTGAACAATTGAACTTGATCAAATCCACCGTTTTTTAGCAATTACACAATGTACTTGCATTAAAATCCTATTTATATTTACGTTAAAACCAAAAACACTAGAAATCGAATTTTAATAAAATAATTAAACAATTGAACTTGATCAAATCCACCGTTATTTAGCAATTACACAATGTACTTGCATTAAAATCCTATTTATATTTACTTTAAAACCAAAAACACTAGAAATCGAATTTTAATAAAATAATTAAACAATTGAACTTGATCAAATCCACCGTTTTTTAGCAATTACACAATGTACTTGCATTAAAATCCTATTTATATTTACTTTAAAACCTAAAACACTAGAAATCGAATTTTAATAAAATAATTAAACAATTGAACTTGATCAAATCCACCGTTTTTTGGCAATTACACAATGTACTTGCATTAAAATCCTATTTATATTTACGTTAAAACCAAAAACACTAGAAATCGAATTTTAATAAAATAATTAAACAATTGAACTTGATCAAATCCACCGTTTTTTAGCAATTACACAATGTACTTGCATTAAAATCCTATTTATATTTACTTTAAAACCAAAAACACTAGAAATCGAATTTTAATAAAATAATTAAACAATTGAACTTGATCAAATCCACCGTTTTTTAGCAATTACACAATGTACTTGCATTAAAATCCTATTTATATTTACTTTAAAACCAAAAACACTAGAAATCGAATTTTAATAAAATAATTAAACAATTGAACTTGATCAAATCCACCGTTTTTTAGCAATTACACAATGTACTTGCATTAAAATCCTATTTATATTTACTTTAAAACCAAA
>CAUVYK010000406.1:0-52500 GCA_963556175.1 Tipula confusa | reverse complement strand
TTTATTTAATTTATTTAATTTATTTAATTTATTTAATTTATTTAATTTATTTAATTTATTTAATTTATTTAATTTATTTAATTTATTTAATTTATTTAATTTATTTAATTTATTTAATTTATTTAATTTATTTAATTTATTTAATTTATTTAATTTATTTAATTTATTTAATTTATTTAATTTATTTAATTTATTTAATTTATTTAATTTATTTAATTTATTTAATTTATTTAATTTATTTAATTTATTTAATTTATTTAATTTATTTAATTTATTTAATTTATTTAATTTATTTAATTTATTTAATTTATTTAATTTATTTAATTTATTTAATTTATTTAATTTATTTAATTTATTTAATTTATTTAATTTATTTAATTTATTTAATTTATTTAATTTATTTAATTTATTTAATTTATTTAATTTATTTAATTTATTTAATTTATTTAATTTATTTAATTTATTTAATTTATTTAATTTATTTAATTTATTTAATTTATTTAATTTATTTAATTTATTTAATTTATTTAATTTATTTAATTTATTTAATTTATTTAATTTATTTAATTTATTTAATTTATTTAATTTATTTAATTTATTTAATTTATTTAATTTATTTAATTTATTTAATTTATTTAATTTATTTAATTTATTTAATTTATTTAATTTATTTAATTTATTTAATCTATTTAATTTATTTAATCTATTTAATCTATTTAATCTATTTAATCTATTTGATTTATTTAATTTATTTAATTTATTTAATTTATTTAATTTATTTAATTTATTTAATTTATTTAATTTATTTAATTTATTTAATTTATTTAATTTATTTAATTTATTTAATTTATTTAATTTATTTAATTTATTTAATTTATTTAATTTATTTAATTTATTTAATTTATTTAATTTATTTAATTTATTTAATTTATTTAATTTATTTAATTTATTTAATTTATTTAATTTATTTAATTTATTTAATTTATTTAATTTATTTAATTTATTTAATTTATTTAATTTATTTAATTTATTTAATTTATTTAATTTATTTAATTTAATTTATTTAATTTATTTAATTTATTTAATTTATTTAATTTATTTAATTTATTTAATTTATTTAATTTATTTAATTTATTTAATTTATTTAATTTATTTAATTTATTTAATTTATTTAATTTATTTAATTTATTTAATTTATTTAATTTATTTAATTTATTTAATTTATTTAATTTATTTAATTTATTTAATTTATTTAATTTATTTAATTTATTTAATTTATTTAATTTATTTAATTTATTTAATTTATTTAATTTATTTAATTTATTTAATTTATTTAATTTATTTAATTTATTTAATTTATTTAATTTATTTAATTTATTTAATTTATTTAATTTATTTAATTTATTTAATTTATTTAATTTATTTAATTTATTTAATTTATTTAATTTATTTAATTTATTTAATTTATTTAATTTATTTAATTTATTTAATTTATTTAATTTATTTAATTTATTTAATTTATTTAATTTATTTAATTTATTTAATTTATTTAATCTATTTAATTTATTTAATCTATTTAATTTATTTAATCTATTTAATCTATTTAATCTATTTGATTTATTTAATTTATTTAATTTATTTAATTTATTTAATTTATTTAATTTATTTAATTTATTTAATTTATTTAATTTATTTAATTTATTTAATTTATTTAATTTATTTAATTTATTTAATTTATTTAATTTATTTAATTTATTTAATTTATTTAATTTATTTAATTTATTTAATTTATTTAATTTATTTAATTTATTTAATTTATTTAATTTATTTAATTTATTTAATTTATTTAATTTATTTAATTTATTTAATTTATTTAATTTATTTAATTTATTTAATTTATTTAATTTATTTAATTTATTTAATTTATTTAATTTATTTAATTTATTTAATTTATTTAATTTATTTAATTTATTTAATTTATTTAATTTATTTAATTTATTTAATTTATTTAATTTATTTAATTTATTTAATTTATTTAATTTATTTAATTTATTTAATTTATTTAATTTATTTAATTTATTTAATTTATTTAATTTATTTAATTTATTTAATTTATTTAATTTATTTAATTTATTTAATTTATTTAATTTATTTAATTTATTTAATTTATTTAATTTATTTAATTTATTTAATTTATTTAATTTATTTAATTTATTTAATTTATTTAATTTATTTAATTTATTTAATTTATTTAATTTATTTAATTTATTTAATTTATTTAATTTATTTAATTTATTTAATTTATTTAATTTATTTAATTTATTTAATTTATTTAATTTATTTAATTTATTTAATTTATTTAATTTATTTAATTTATTTAATTTATTTAATTTATTTAATTTATTTAATTTATTTAATTTATTTAATTTATTTAATTTATTTAATTTATTTAATTTATTTAATTTATTTAATTTATTTAATTTATTTAATTTATTTAATTTATTTAATTTATTTAATTTATTTAATTTATTTAATTTATTTAATTTATTTAATTTATTTAATTTATTTAATTTATTTAATTTATTTAATTTATTTAATTTATTTAATTTATTTAATTTATTTAATTTATTTAATTTATTTAATTTATTTAATTTATTTAATTTATTTAATTTATTTAATTTATTTAATTTATTTAATTTATTTAATTTATTTAATTTATTTAATTTATTTAATTTATTTAATTTATTTAATTTATTTAATTTATTTAATTTATTTAATTTATTTAATTTATTTAATTTATTTAATTTATTTAATTTATTTAATTTATTTAATTTATTTAATTTATTTAATTTATTTAATTTATTTAATTTATTTAATTTATTTAATTTATTTAATTTATTTAATTTATTTAATTTATTTAATTTATTTAATTTATTTAATTTATTTAATTTATTTAATTTATTTAATTTATTTAATTTATTTAATTTATTTAATTTATTTAATTTATTTAATTTATTTAATTTATTTAATTTATTTAATTTATTTAATTTATTTAATTTATTTAATTTATTTAATTTATTTAATTTATTTAATTTATTTAATTTATTTAATTTATTTAATTTATTTAATTTATTTAATTTATTTAATTTATTTAATTTATTTAATTTATTTAATTTATTTAATTTATTTAATTTATTTAATTTATTTAATTTATTTAATTTATTTAATTTATTTAATTTATTTAATTTATTTAATTTATTTAATTTATTTAATTTATTTAATTTATTTAATTTATTTAATTTATTTAATTTATTTAATTTATTTAATTTATTTAATTTATTTAATTTATTTAATTTATTTAATTTATTTAATTTATTTAATTTATTTAATTTATTTAATTTATTTAATTTATTTAATTTATTTAATTTATTTAATTTATTTAATTTATTTAATTTATTTAATTTATTTAATTTATTTAATTTATTTAATTTATTTAATTTATTTAATTTATTTAATTTATTTAATTTATTTAATTTATTTAATTTATTTAATTTATTTAATTTATTTAATTTATTTAATTTATTTAATTTATTTAATTTATTTAATTTATTTAATTTATTTAATTTATTTAATTTATTTAATTTATTTAATTTATTTAATTTATTTAATTTATTTAATTTATTTAATTTATTTAATTTATTTAATTTATTTAATTTATTTAATTTATTTAATTTATTTAATTTATTTAATTTATTTAATTTATTTAATTTATAATTTATTTATTTGATTTATTGAATTTGGAAATAAATAAATAATGTAAAGATATTCAAACTCAATACTATTAATATACAACAAGCATACTATTAATATACAATTAATATACAAGGATCACTTCAGAATCAGTTTTTCATGCTGTTTGAAGAAAATTACAAAAGTTATCATGAAAAACCATCAAACGGGATTTCGTCTTATATGTAAAGACCAATTTTGATGCGGCTATAGTTATAACTTAATTATTAAAGAAACTGCAATGATTTAAAGTTCAAATCCTAAAATCGACCGCAATACGCAATTCTAAAACATCAGTCCGAGTATCGAAGTCAATACTACAAGTACGCGGAATTACATTTATAATTTAAAAGCACTTGAGGAGTAAAAGTCTCCTTAAAAGTATTGTTTAAACGATGCCCAAGGTTAGGCTAAAACAGGAACGAATTGAATATAATTATAAATAAACCAAGATAAATACTGCATGCAAACAGCTCTTATGGTATAACCCTGGAGGCTAAACTTAAATAGAAAGTTCACGTCAAGAAAAAAAAGGATAAAGAGCTTAAACTCAAATATAGAAAAATATATTGGATGATAAACAGTTACTCTTCTTTATCAACGCCAAGCTGCTACTTAATAAGCTAATATTGGAAATAGTTTGAACTCATGGTATTATCCTATGATCATTCAAAGACTTTAGAAAAGGGTACTAAATAATATCATCTATGGACCGTGATACGTCAGAAATAATAATATTTCTATATATACCTTAAAGTGGATCTCATCAATGAAGCATTGAACGCATACTTAAAAGAACCAAACCTTTTGAGCTAGTTTAATTAAGGTAAAGACAAAAAGTATGATTTTATCAACCAACTTTATTTTAAAACCCAATCTTTGTAAATTATTAATTTAAAAACTTTTAAAAACTAAAATTTAATTGTAATTTTTATGCAAATTTCACAAAATTTCATATTCAAATAATTATCATAAAATTATAATTTAAGTATATGTTCCATTAAAAATAAGTTCTTTTTACCTTAAAAACTTTATTTAACGACAAGATATTTTATAGTTTTAAAAATGCAAAATCTTTATAAAGTATATTTATGATTATCTGGTTAATTCAATCTTTTCATCAAGACCTTATTTAGTTCATTTATAGATTTTTAAGTAAATAAAATGTTTCATTATATTTTGCATAAATAAAGATTAATTAAAGCTCACACATTATGGCTTAAAGCTGTTTGAGATCGTTTAAAATAAAACATGTTAAGTTAATCTCTTAAAACTTTTAAATTTTACAGAACAAATTAGATAATATGAGCTTTTCTAAAACATACAAAAACTTGTGAGTTTTTACTCTAAACGTTTATCTCACTATGAATCTATAATAAATCTATTAAAAATCAAAACCATAAATCTTTTGCCGATTAAACAATTATTTCATTTAGTATGAATAAAATGGTAAACCTCCCCTGGCCTAAAACCAATAAACAAGTAGTATTATTTAACACCTAATCACCCATGGTCTCATGACACCGGACTCATTCTTCATTCCTTTTCCCTTTACCTACAAAACCGATTTCGTCGAAATCGACTTTGTAGGTAAAAGGGAAGGGAATGAAGAATGAATCCAGTATCATTAGATCAAGTATAAATACGGTGAATTGATAATTCACAACGAAGTGAGGGGCTTTAAGAGATAGAAGCCAGCTAAAGAGAGCATCACGAAAATTATTTATTCTCAACAATTTTCTACGAGTAAAATAAATATTTATTTAATTGATTTTATATTTATTTTATGACCATATGATTTATTTACGGAAAAGCATTTACTATAACATTAAAAACATGATACTGGTGATCATTCGCAACAACACAAATACTATAGTATTACAAAAAATCCTAATCCAAAAAATCGAATTTAAGTTTCGTATACATACATAAATATACATAGTACATAATATCGTACGAGATTATAACTGAATTCTAATAAAAAGCTTCGGATAAAGTAACACACCTGAAATATAAAAGGTTGCTTACAATTGGTTTCTATTGTAGAACAATAAAAAAAAACATCGATAATTTACGCATTTTGTTGCAATTAAATTCAATCGGATATCAATATTTAGAACGCAATAATAAGTATTTTTAGAACCAGTTAGTTGTTACAAATACAAATAAATATATTAAATACGCATTACAGAATAAAAAATATTTGCTAGCGGTAAACTTGTAAAAAAATATATACATACTGTGAAAAATTCCGTTAAACCCAATTAGTTAAAAGTTTGTCAGCTTTTTATGGAATTAAATCACTTTTAAACTATACATATAATCAACGCTAAATAGTTAATATTATCACGTATAACATAAAACTTAAATCACTTCACTATTTTAAAAAGCACATAGAAAAATACTAGAAACAAAATTCAACAAAAATAATGCGCAATACGCATCGGCTAAACGACAACTGAAATAATTTAATTTATTTTCGATCGGCAGCTCAACAAAACCAAAAATTAATAATGATAACGGCAAACTGGTTTGATTAGTATTTTTTGTGCAAGTGTTGTGCAATGCTAAATAAAGTATGTTTATTTATGGTATATATTCTTCTCTTAGTATGAATTGCATTAATCATATATATAATGCGTAAATGGACGAAATGAAGTGCAAGAAAAAAGTCAAGACTGCATAAATGCTTACCGCGCTGAGGTCTTGAGCTAAAATTAAAATTAAATGTTCGAGTGGTGTCAAGCGATGGGTGCAACAATTTTTTGGAATTCTTTGTTAAAGTACCAATTCTACGAAACACAGCGTTGATGAATAAAGTCAATTGTACTGTTCAAGAGAAATTTGATAGAAAGTTTGCCAATTGAATTGAGACCACTACCTGCTTTTCCTACTATTTACATTAACTATAATATCACTTTTTGGATCTTAGTTTGTATGGATTGGGATTTTCTCGACATAGCTAGACAAAGAAAAGATTGTAATCATAATAATATTGTATATTACACATGGTGGTTCGTCAAGTTTGTCTAATTTTTGACCTATTTCATTTGATCTGTATTCTTCAAAATGCTGGGAAAAGGTATAAAATTTTTTCTTTTGAAACACTATTTATCACTGGTTTTCGTGGAAATCTACATGCTGAAACATTTTTAACGTCTCGTCTTTAATCTTTTAAAATTTACAGTGTTTTCAGTGATAGTAAGCATGTGAGTGTAAGGTACTTAAAGGATAAATATTGAGAAAAATTGTATTACTAGAATGTTTATATTATTTTGCTGTGCAGCTCCAAATTGAATGAATAAGATAGTAGCGATCTCATTTTTAAGGCCACAAAAGGTATTGTTTTCAAAAAAAAAAACCAAACAAAACTTTGAACCTCATATTGCCAAGCTTTGAGTCGAATGACATCGACTGTCGAGAATTTTTTTCTGGGACCAAAGCTCTCCAAAATTTTTTCGAAATTAATTTAAAATTCTAATTTATGTTATCACCAGTCAAATCCAGAACACACGATTACCAGTTTGCTGTGAAGAAATATGTCACTGAAAGGTAGTTCCATAATTATTTGATTTTTTTTTATTGTTGGTCTTTTCCTTGTGTTCTGAATTCAGTTAGCGGCCTACACTAATTATACAACACGCAGTCCTCGGCCTACACTAATTATACAACACGCACCTAAAGAAACAATGCAAATTATAAATATTTATGAGGCTTTGATTTTCATGTAGCTTTCATTTAATTTTTTCGATGGTTCGAAATAATTTAAGGGCGCTCGACGAAAGCTTCTTTTTCGTAAATTTTGTAAATTATATCTGATGAAATAAAGATAAGTATACAAAAATAAATCAATAAATAAAATGGAATTTTTAAAACCTTTAGTTTAACTCCATAGTTTAACTCACAGCAACTATTCGCGACAGTTTAGAATTCACAGCAACTATTCGCGACACTTTAGAATTTTTTTAAACACATAATGTCAATAACTTTTTAATAATAGACGAGTGGAGTGCTTAAATATTTTAAATTGTCATTAACTTTAAATAGCTGGAGTTACTTTTGAATAGTGTGTGAACTGTAAAATTGAAAATTGTTATGTCTGACATCCGATAAAGGAATCAAAACGTAAAGCAGATGGATGAAAATCCGAAAAGCCATTGTCCTTAACTTATTTTATATAAGCTTAGTCGATGAAGAAATATAAACTAAACTGATTTTAGTGACTGTAATAATCAATCGGTCAGTGCATTTAAAGTTTTTCAACTAACAAAAGATAAAATTTTGATTGGATTATTAAATCTCGGTAACTTTAAAAGTACAGAACCTGATGGGGTTCCACCTTTAATTTAAAAAAATTGTGTTCAATCCTTAGCCGAACCATTATATTATTTTATAAATAATAGTATTCTACTAGCATTTTTCCTGACATATGGTAAACTTATTTTGTTTGTCCAGTATTTAAATCGGGATGCAAGTTTGCTATAAGACCAATCAGTATCTTGTCCATTGCTCCAAAGTTGTTTGAGGTGCTATAGTGAAGCCTAAGACATAAATGTATTTTAAAGGAATGTCAGCCTTTTTCAGCATAGGTTTGTGCATGGAAGATTTACCGTAACTAATTTAATAGTATTTTCGAATTATTTATACGAGGTTTTAAGCCAGATAGGCCGAATTGATGTAATTTATACGTACTTCTCCAAAACAATTGCTAATGTAGACCTCGTTTAATAATAAAAATTCTTGTATTCCTATATTCAGTATGAATTGATTTGTATGGCTTCGTCTGGCATCCCATACGGGAGCCATTTTGGATCATTTTTATTTATTTTTTTTATAAATTTTATTGACTGTTTTAAGTTTTGTAAATGTTTGATTTATGCCAATGATATTAAAATCTATATGCAGAGATACAATTTGTATCTAATACTGTAAATGTTGAAAATGTTTCTAATTGTTTTTGTGATTAGACTGTTTTGAACAAATTTAGGTTGAATATTATTAATCATGCGGGACTTAGGTGTTGTATATTTTAATAACTATTGAAATTTATTAAGCATAAAGATTTTATAACTAATAAATCAAATGCAATGATGGGGAATTTTTTTTTCTTTTATTTATTTAAATTCATTTCAAAAGTTACAAATAACTATAAAAATTAAGAATAAAAAATAAAAACCCTAAAGTTGATTGAAATTTAAATATTTCCCTTCAATTTGAATTTGAAAACTGACCAATGCGTCTTAATTCTTTAACATCATCTGGTAACTTATTAAACAGAATTAAACCACTAAAAAAAAAATTTACAGACCCTATTAGTTCTTAGAGCAGGCATATAGTATAGTTTTGATTGTATCGTGTATTATGATTATGGACATCTCTAGCTGTATGAAAATTGTAATTGCATTTAGTAAGTTGATGAATTGTTTTAAAAATGAATACCAGTAAATCATAGACACCTAAAACAGCAATGGGTAAAACTTTTTCACTATATAATAAATATGATGGTGTTATAATCTTGGTAAGTGTTTAATCATTTTTATAATCTTGTTCTGCAAAATAAGTAAAGAGCTGTACACTGACATCGATCACTTAAAAAGTCGAATGTCTATAAACAGTACTCCAACAAACAATTTCGCATGAGTCCCTAAATAAACGTTATGCATAAAATTACCCACAGCTGCTTGAGTGTTAAGAAATCCAAACTGATTCCTATTGATAACCTTAATAAAAAAATAACTCATAATGTTATTATAAATAATTTTCTCCAAAATTTTGGAAATGGAATTAAGGACTGATATTGGCTTGTAATTGGAACATACCAGTTTACTACCAGACTTGTGTATAGGAGTTACAACAGCTTTTTTTAAAGCACAAGGAAAAGTACCAGCATTCAAACAATTATTAATAACTTGAGTCAAATTATGTATTAGATAAAGTTTGTGGAGTTTTAAAAACTTGACTGATATCGAATCATACTCATTTACAGACTTAAAGTCAAGACATCTAATTATTCTATCCATTGTATCTAAATTAACATTGAAAGCGATCCTGAACAATTTTACAATACATAATGTCTAAAATTGTAGATTATTTCAAGGTTAGTGACAGAAAATGGTAGATCAATGCAATTAGATGAAACTTCATGTATTAAACACATTCGAAATTACAAGAGGTTCCAACAATTTGTCATGTTCATCACAGATACTATTGGGAATCACAGTTATTTAGTCTAAACTGATTGCTTTAATATTGTTTTTTTTTTAATTTTTTTTTGTGTAGAAGGATTTTCGATGAAGAAATCTCCAGATAGTTTAATGGTTAGTCCATAAACTAGATCAGCTGGATATTATTTTAGGTTTATGGATGCATTGGTTTGCATTTCCTGATCCCCAAATGCGATAATTTTGTTTGTTTACGAACCCACCGAGGTGGAAATGCGCCTCGTCCGAAATGATGCTTTTTTCGTTTTTTTTTATTTCGAACCAATTGTCTTTGTTGTGGAAATAAATTTCCAACATTTTCCACTTTTGTTGAAGCGTTAGTGACTCATTTATTCAACTAGAAATAATATACTGTGCTTTTGTCAGAAAAAATGACATTAGTTTTACCAGAGCCAAAATAACCGATATGCCAAATCTGAACCGGTTATTGGGACACCCTTTATATATGTGTATATATATATATATATATATATATATATATATATATATATATATATATATATATATATAACACTCATGCGAATACTTTTCCGGACAAGCTAGATCCTAGAAAACAAACTGTAATTTTAATACTGAGTGCTTTCCTTTTTATAATTTTTTCTTATCAAACTATACACTGATACACTAATGAATATATCATAACAATGAGATAAATTTTCCAAACCATCGTCCATGCCAGTACAGGCTGGCTGGAGCAATGCAATGTGCAGATGGATATTTGAAACGCGAACCTGTATTCGCGCGTCCTCGATTTGGCTAGTAATGGCGTAAAGTAGGACGTTAATTAACCGCGAAAGAGTTGGGTGAGCTTCGGCCCCAAAACAGATTGCATAGAAATAAACAAACAAAAAAAAACAAACAAAATACCTGAATCCCTAAAAAAAATAAATTGCTTTTTAAATATGAGTTCTCTGAAAACCTTTTTTTGAACACTGTAAAATGTATTTCGTATATAGAAACTAATAGGAGTAAATTTACGATTAATCCATGGTTTACTCTGATTTTTCTTAGATTTTACGAAGGTAATATGTTTCCGTATTAAATTAGTTAAAAAAACAACAAAACCAGAGATGTTATTTCCAAACGCGACTACAAGATCACACAATGTGTAGTTCACACTAGAAAAGTCCGTAGTTTCTGAATAAGTTGCACTTGTCGAAATACTATTATGCACAAAAATATAGATACGCCACCACCGCGATTATCATCCCTAACACAGTGATACGAATTAAAATACGGTAAATTGAAAAATGAAATTTCATTAGCATAGAGCCAAGTTTCAGTAATAACCACAATTTTAGGTGATTTACGTAAGGAAGATATAGTAATTTCAATTTCATTCATTTTATTACGCAAGCTTCTAGCATTATTGTAAATAATTCTTTGAAATATTTATTAATTATTGTCTAAATTGCAAAATTGTAAAATAAAAAATGGCAAAATAAAAAATTATAAACTTCAATCAACTCAATGTAGAAATTACAAATTATGTGTAGTGGCATTTAATATTGAATAAATGAAAACAAAACATAAAAACAATGCAAAATTTTTAAAAATTAAGAATGACAAAATCAGCTGCGATTTTAATTAAGAGACATTGCAAGGAATTTCAGTATCCGCATATACATTAAAGGCATTGTATCTGTATGTTACACATGTAAGAACAAATCTAGAATATGCATCAAAAATTTAGCAACCATTTACTAAGCGCCTTGCTAAATCTCATTCGGAAAACCAGATTTGAACGAGAGCCATATGAGAAAAGGTTGGAATTAATCTAAGCGCGTGAACTGCCGATTCCGTTTGCTTTAGTTACAAGACTAGTAGGTGCTGGCGTTCTATTAAGGCGTTCTATTTATCTAATTAGGCGATTATCTTTTTATCTCTACATGCCATCATTTCATTACATAAAAATTGAAAATAGTAAAAACTTTTGAAACCTTTTAAGGGTTAAACAAGAAAATAAACATAAATTAAAAATAAAAATTTTACGTTGTATTCACATAAAAGATTGGTTTTTCCACGCTTTACTGATCCACTGTTATTATTTATTTATACAACTATAAATTTCCCCACATTAAAATATTTCTCGTTTTTACCATTTTCTCCTCTCTCAGACAAAAACCATATATTTGGTGCTTATTTTTCTTTTGAAAGAACGTTTGTATTTTTTTGGTTTCCTTAATAGCATCGCCTAGCCCAGAGAGTTTTACAAAAAGCTCAGTATTCCGCTATCTCTTAATCAGAAAACATATAATATACAGAATATTATTTCTGTTGGTCGTGTGTGTTGGAAAAACTACCTTTTTTGTGATTAAATTTTTAAATAAAATAATTATTTAAAAATTATTTTTTTTTTAAATTTAAATTTTTTTTTTTTTTCATATTATAAAATTTAAATAATATTTTTCCGGGCTAAGTAATAAAATTGGTTAAATTTGTGTTAGTGGTGAACACTCCTGTATATCTATATTATTTATATACATATACTTATATGCGAGTACAAAAAATAAAAACAAACAAGAAAATATTTTAGTGATTACATAAACGGGCACATTTTAAGGATAGAGCATTTGTGTGTCAGTGTATGTGATGTGGGTGTGCGGAAAATTTACAAAAACTGGATATTAAATTTTTGTCTTACATAGATGTTTGCAATTAAATAGTTTTTCGGGTATACATTCGTATGTGAAGGTGTTATATCCATATAATATTATCGGGTGCGGAGGTAATTTACAAAAAAATTAAAAAAAATTCATAAAAATAAATAAAAGAAAAACGGAAAATTCATATATGTTAGATTTTTTTGTTCGTTCTTTTTTTTTTTAGTTACGTTTCGAATACCATAATGTGTTGTGTTGTGTGTGTCCTTTAATATTGATTTTATTTTACTTCGCATATATGAGCTAACACACTGTATAATATTATTAAAATAATAAATAATTTTTTTTTGTGTATAAAAAAATAAAATAAAAATAGTGTGTAAGTTGTGGGGTAATATTTTTCTCCCAGAACACCCCAAAAAAATATATTAATATATAAACTAAAACTAAACCAAAAAAAAAGGAACAAACTAACATCTATTTAATTTCTGTTAAAGGATATTCTTTAATTTATTTTAAGGTTAGATATACACAAAATAATTTTATGATATTTTATTATGCTATTTAATATACCCTATATATATGTAAAACAATTTATTGTTAATGTGCCTAATTTAACTGTGCACATTTAGTTTTATTGTCATTCATGGAATAAACTTTAGTTGGTACAAGGACAATTTTTGAGTCAGTATTTTTTATTTTAGCTAGTGGTTCATAAATTAGTCACTAACTAAAGTTTTAATTTTTAGTTTACATGGAAACTTTTTTGGAAAAATTATGTTACTAAATATTTATATCTGTTTCTAAATAAATAAAAAAACATCCATTATATACATATTTATATATATATATATATATATATATATATATATATATATATATATATATATATATATATATATATATATACATATATATATAATTTAATTTTTAATCGTTTTTCGATGGAATATAGAGACAATTCTACCACAAGTTGAACCGTCCTTTTTTACATCGTTTCCATTTAAATCGACGACGCATGACTATATACATGCATTTTTCAACTATACAGTCTAATTGCATTGCAATGATTTGGCCATCCTATATAAGAGGCATCGATGATGAATTTAAACACTAATTAATTATTAAGCCGGTAATATAAAATATTTGAAACAAGTTTCATCACAAGCATTTTAGTGAGCTCTGTTTTAATATCGTAATGATGTCGGTAGCAGTATATTGACAGAAATAATTATAGAGACCAGAAATATAGACTCAGTATTATAGAGACCAGAAGCATCAAAATAAATAAAGAAATCCAAAAGAAAGTAATTATTTGCTTATATTCAAACGAAAATAAGCATCTTTGACCTGCAATTGAGAAAGACCACACTATTAAAAATTTGTGGTTTAAAATGCTAAAACTAAGCAAATGTAAATCATTCCTTCATTATGTTTTGCTAATTTCAAATGATTAAGATTAAAATGATGATCCTGTGGATCAATTCCTATAATAATTGTAGCCAAACTGAAGTGCAATTGCAGTTGCTAACTATTAACAAATACAATCTCAAAATCTATTTCATGGTGCACTATCCTTATACTTTATTCGACAAATTGGCTCTTTTTGAAAATTACGGTGTTTTAAATATATGAAGCTGAACATTGAGTTAAACAAAAATATACTGGTAGCACAATATTTAAACTAAAAGTACCAGTACCGCTTTCACATAAAATTATATTGAGCTTTAACAGTTAATGATTTTCAATCATTTTTCTGAAATAATATTCAATGATCTTATATATACGTACTATGTATTGATTTTTGAAACTTTATCAGGACTAACGAGTTTCTTACCCAATATAATTTCTAGCGAACCAACTATTTATTCATATTTTGATAATTTACTGGTTTTTTGTTTTGGGTCATAATTAAAATTAAAAAATCATCGTAATTTGCATTCCCACATACAAACTGTGGTTTAAATGTCGTTTTTGCATCGTAAAAAAATATTGATGCTTAAATGGAAACTTTTTAGTAGGGCTTTCCTTAAATTGAAAAAAAATATTGGTTGGATTCCTTTATCGTTTGTTTGCAGCAAAACATTGACTTGGTGATTTTTTTCTCTATTATATATCCATGAATTTAAAAGAGAAGAAGTATTTTTTTTAAATCAACATTTTGTATCGATACGTCGAATCGAAATTCTTTTTGAAATGAAGGTGGAAAACTATACATCAGAGCAAATAAAGATCGTATCCATAAACATAAATATGGTAATATTTTTAAACATTTATCATTCCCTATCATCAAATACAAGTTTCGTTGAAACAACTTAATATCATAAGGATATCATGTTGACTCTATATAAGGTAAAAAAAATAATGAGAGCTCGTACTTCAATATACCCAGATAGATCACAGCGGACCAAACAAAAGTTAAAAATACATATTATATATATATATATATATATATATATATATATATATATATATATATATATATATATATATATATATAATATATATATATATATATATATTATATATATATATATATATATATATATATATATATATATATATATATATATATATATATATATATATATATATATATATATATATATATATATATATATATATATATATATATATACATTTAAATAGCGTTTAATAACCACATTTTATTCGTGCCACTTTATTTAGTTTCGTTTCGCTTTTGTATATACGAGACCCAAAACCTATAAAAAAATAGTTTGAAGCAATCGAAATTATTTTACTATATATACATAAAACATTTAAACAAAGTTTCCATTAAACAAATATTAAATGCCACAAACTAATAATGATAATATCAATTTTATGCGCATACAGAGTTATACTAAAGCGGTTAATTCACCATCTATATAAAGTCACAACATATATAAATGAAAATAGTTTGGCACACAAATAAATTTTACTTGACTCCTTATATATATATATATATATATATATATTATATATATATATATATATATATATATATATATATATATATATATATATATATATATATATATATATATTTATATATATATAATATATATATATATATATATATATATATATATATATATATATATATATATATATATATATATATCATGCTATAGGCATCGTATATATTCTATACAGTTCCTTCGGGGAATAGAACAACTAATTTTTCCCTCTAATGTCAAATTGTATGATATCTTTTGATTTTGTGGCGTATATATGAAATAGCACATATAACAAATATCCTCCATCAGTGTTTTTGTTGTGAAAACACCAAAAGAATAGGGATTAGAAAATGTATATTTGAATTATCTAAACAATGATGTATTGTTGTGAGTTGCGGTTGGAATGAGAAATCCACTATGTTTTTATTTGAAATATTTTTGGTCGTTTGTTGTTGTCAATGTCGTCAATCTAAATATTTGGAATGATATATACGAGGTAGTGGTGCGATAATTTATTTTACAACATACATTTTATAGCTAGAAGGGTAATACAATTTAATAAAAATCTGAAAACTTGACATATGTGTTCAAAAAATCGATTGAATTTGCAATCAAATGAAATAACGACAATCTATTCTATAAAAGCTCATATTTATCTATATAGAAATGCTTTCAAAAATTATGATTATTTACACCTGTATATACACATACAAATACCATTTCGTTGTGTTAATACAACAATGTTATATTGATTTTTTATAATGTCGACGTATATGTTTAAACCATAAAACCACTACTTGCTATTTGCTCAGCAGGTAGTTTTAAATAACACGTTAGTTTTGTTATGTGTACAGAAATATTTATTTCATTTTGTTTAAGTGGTTCAAAACACCAAATTTCTTTCAAAATTTTTTTTAAACTACGAAGTTTTATTATACTACTTAAAATGAAAAAAAAAAAAAAAACGAATAGAAATTTTTGCCCCTAAATGTTGTTTCGTGCACCATATTAAAACATGATTTTTTTTCATGATGTGACAAATTTAATTTCCGTTTCATATTTTGTACGTGACCTTATGTCTCCAATTTTAGACAAATATATTTATGATTAAAGTATGTATGTATATATGTATTCGTTTAGTTGGCATCCGATGTTCTTATGAAATTAAAAAAGAAATCCGGCGAGATTTGAGAATTTATTGATTATTGCGTGAGAAACAAATGGCAACACAATCGTAAAATATTTTTTTTCATCGTTTAACTACATTTACAATCTTATACTAAACTTCGTCTTCTTCTGTTTTTAAGACTTTGGGGAGTAGCACTTCTTATACTGTTTATGTATTTCAACGTTTTGTATATATATGTATATAATTTGTATATCATCATAAACACAATAATTAAAATCATAACATCATAACATTTCGATGTTCATTGTTTGAACAATAATTTGATCGTTTTGTGCGAAAGCTCGTCGAGATAAATGGATTTAGTTTTATGACCGATGAGAGAAAATATAGAAATAATTGAACAGAAATTTATTATTAAACAATTAGATGTTTATGGTGACGATTTGAGGATAGTTTTGTGATACGAGTAATTACTTTAAATAAGGTAGTCGAAAGATAATTTTTAATTTCTATT
The DNA here is from genome assembly GCA_963556175.1 of Tipula confusa. NCBI lineage: Eukaryota > Metazoa > Arthropoda > Insecta > Diptera > Tipulidae > Tipula > Tipula confusa. Next base: position 35,284 of record CAUVYK010000406.1, on the reverse strand, counting down.
TCGTCAAAATATTTAAACTGCATATTTTATAAAGTCAATCAAATATAAAGAAAAGAAACCATGAACCAAAACATTAAATTATGCGGATCCTGAGCTAAATAATAACATATTGAATTTGAAAATATATATATTTATATATCGACGATATTCTAAACGTTCATAACATATCAATCAATCTACTCTTTTCTCAAATATTTTACTGATTAGATATTTATTTATGTATGACCAAACTGCGGTTATTTTTGTTTTGATATATTTTGTATTCATTCATATAGATACAAATGAAAATCAATACTTCAACATTAATAAAAACATATTTTTGGACGATTTCATCTCTAAATTATATACGATACGTGCTTCGAGTATACGAACCACCGAAAGTGTATATATATATATATATATATATATATATATATATATATATATATATATATATATATATATATATACATATATATATATATATCAAGACTGGCGCCCAACAACTTTAACTAGTTTTTTGTTTTTTTTCCATTAAATAAACTATACAGCATCCTATTCCGATTCATCAATATATTATATATTTTATAAAAAGTTCGATACACATCCCCCATTCTTAACATTAACAAAAACAAGTTCTATACTTTTATTTATTTGTACACTATTCAAAGTTAGTTGGTTTGTACAATGTAAAGCATAAAAGAACAATTTGTATCATTTGAGCAACATTTTTCTCTTGAATTTCCGTTTCGGTACACATAATGTATAAAACAAGTGTTGTGCATATAACCCATAATGAAAAAATCATTTAATGAGCTGATGTGTATAAGTTTTACTAAATTAATTGAGCTTTTGGTACGTAAATGAAATAAAATCTAATATTAGAACATATTTTTTTGTAAACTATATTGACTTTAAACTTCTTCTACGTGTCAAGTGTTTAAAATATAATTCTAGACCAATTTTTTCTAATGTTTATCTTACCTTCTGAGGAGAACGGAAACATTTTTTAAAATGGTTTATGTTGTTTTAATGATCATTAAAAATATGATTTAAAATAAATATGATAACAAAAATATTGCGTACAAAAGTACTAGGACATAAATTATTATATATATATATATATATATATATATATATATATATATATATATATATATATATATATATATATATATATATATATATATACTGAAAAAATTTAAGCCTATATTTAATGTTTTTGTAATTAAAATTAATGTTTTCTTGACTTGGTTTCCACCTTGTGTTTTTTATCATTATTTTAATGACAAGTCAATGAAATTATGCACTGGTTTAATGATTTATGTTTTGATTTTAAGCGACATAATCCATAATTTAATGTTACTATACATTAATTTACGTCCCAAAAACTTTAATTTTATGATAAAATTCTTTAATTTTAATCCATTTGAACTATAATAATATGTATTTGTTCCTTAAATCAAGGTTGATTTACATCAAACGTATGTTCTTAAATGACATTATTCCTCTAGTTTAAGCACAATAGTCATTAATGCTTGGAATATTAATGCTATTGTGCTTAAACTAGAGGAATAATGTCATTTAAGAACATACGTTTGATGTAAATCAACCTTGATTTAAGGAACAAATACATATTATTATAGTTATAAATAAAAAACGCACAGTTTAATTTATTTCACTTTATTTTATAGGTGGTTTACAATACGTTTTTAGTACCAGGTTGTAGTTCCAGGCAGTAGGTGGTACCTACGTAGGTATGAAGATACATACTGTGATTGTTTGAGGCTAAATCAAACTCTTGACAAACCTTTATCTTTTAGTTTTAAAATAAGTACACATTTCAAAACCGATTTACTTTTGGCTGACTTCCATTCAAATTGATCTTCAACTTCATCTCCACCGTGTTAAATGGTGTATTCTTATAACTGTCCCAATTTTAGTATCCATTTCGTTCATTTTTTGATGATGATTCTATGTAAAAAATATTAAAATAAAAACTCTCATTTGTTTTTAGCGACAATAGTTTAAATAATTCGTGAGCTCATTTACAAATACAATTATACAAATAAAACATACTTGCCATATTAAATGTTTAATTGGAGTTGTTACATTCATCTTTTTGGAGTGAAGTATTATCCAATTTTTCATAGGATAAAAAACTTTGTTGTGATATTTTTTATTATCAGTCGGTCAAGTTGGTCTACGGTCATCAATAAAATAATAATAACAATTCTGCGATGGCACTTTCTTCACTATCAAAATACTAAGAGAAAATCCACTTTTAGTACAATATACAAAATATTTGCATAATAAAAATGAATGATTAATAAAATTCAATATACAACTTACCACGTTTATCTTTAATGGCTGCTCAAACTATTTTCCTGAGCGAAATCACAATTAAAATAAAATATTTTTAGAAGTATTCTATTTAAAATTATATATAATATTCAAACTATTCAATTTTTTGTCTATAAAAATCAAGCACTTATACTGTTTAATTTATTTAACTTTAATTGTTTTATTAATTTTTTTTAATGCTGCACGCAAAATCACACAAAATGCGTCTAACATTAACACAATCTAAAAAAAATGAAGGCTTCGTTTAATAAATAAAGCGTCTAACGCTATCCAAGTTTTAATGAAAATTTCATAATTATAATGTATATTGGTATTATATTAAGGAATATAGTTTAAGTCCAGTTATTTTATGTATATCTATGCAATAAAATCATTAATTTTAATCCATGTTTAGGCCTTTATTTTTAAGCAAACGAGTCTTTAAAAAGTGTTAAATATATTTTCTTTTAATTTATGTTAATTGTCTTGATCCAAAGTTTTTACTTATAATTTAAGATTTTGTCAAATAGTTTTAAAGAAAAATGGTAACATTAAAGTAAAGATGTTTTAAAATAAAACTCATGTTATCGTTTCATAATACCAAAGATATTTTTCATAGAATTTATTAATATTGTTCATTTTTTGGCTTGATCCTATGAAAATATAGATTCATTAAAACAAAGCTGCCGGTTCATTAAGTTTAAGTTCAATAATTTTTTCAGTGTATATATATATATATATATATATATATATATATATATATATATATATATATATATATATATATATATATATATGTATATATATAAATATATTTATATATGTATAGCAAAAATAGAATTTGGGTAGTATTATGTAACATTCTAACATATCACAACATATGATATGTTGATATCTCAACATATCATTACATTGGTCTCAAAAAATATGCAGATGGCATAGACCTATATATTTAATTGTTTTTATAAATATTTAATGAATTTGCAACATTTTATATTGTATTATATCCTTAAGGAACCTTTATTATTTATTTAATATTCATATTTGATCCTTTAATGTTTACGTACGTGTGTGTGTGCATAGCAACCATATTGTGAAATCCTTTTAATTGTTCACACACCCTCATTTATTTATTATATTTACAAAAGTATTTACAATTGTTTTCATTAAAATTTATAAGGTAGATGGGGCTATCGTTTTTGTGAATTAGACATAATTTTAACATTTATTATTTATATGTATAGCAAGAGAGAATATATATTATTACATCAACGATTCTAAATAATTTAAACATAATTAATCTTATAGAGCTTTTGGTAAAATAAAATATTTTATTATACAATCATTTTTCAACTAAAGTACCAACTTTACCGAGTTGAAAATAATGAAAGGTTACATTATTTCAATTTCAATTTTCAAAATCTATTTGTAATAAAATTGTTTAAGTAAGACTTTTGAATAATGCAACAGGTATTATAAAAGAGCTTAAAGATAATGAATTGTAATGAAATCGAATTATTTAATCACTATAAATCAATCAAGGTAATAAATCAATATTTACTTTTATTGTAATAACGAATGATTTACTTATTTTTTACAGTTTTTTAGTATCGTATACTAAATGTAAACTATATTTTTTTTTTAAAAGCACGCATATTACATATTAATATTTACTCGCTATAATTTCCCCACAAGTGTTATTAATATATTTATAGATGATATTAAAATCGATACTAAAAAATCAATTTGATTGTAATAAATATATTCATCGAACATCCTATTATAGTAAACTATATTATAGAGTCAGCATTTCGTAATGTCGATTTTAATCAGAATTGAAACTTATTTTTTATTTTGTTTTATTTTGGGTTAAATATTTTTAAATTTGTCAGACTTTTATATAACAGCTATATATTTAGGTATATATAGTTGGTTGACATATTTATTTAATCGTTGGGTCGAGTTCAAATATATAGTAAATTCTGTATATATATATATATATTATATGGTATTGATTTTGTAATAACCAAACTTTTATATATACTTCTACTTTATATACGACAGGAAATTAATAGTCCTCACTATAAATCTTTTGTTGCGTACAAAATGATTAATGATCCTTTTAAATTTATCTTCCACCTGAAATCGAAAAAACAAAAAAATTCTACCCCCATAAAACCAAATCTGGTGAGTGTATCTAAGAACAATCACGCGACACCTACATTATATATAAATTCAGTGTATATATATATATATATATATATATATATATATATATATATATATATATATATCCGTATATATATATATATATATATATATATATATATATATATATATATATATATATATATATATATATATATATACCTAAAAAATCGATTCAATATTAAATCGAAATAAATATTGAAAATAAAAGAAATAATAATTTCGTGTCGATAAATTTTTAACAATGATTTTCATTTTTAAATATTAATAAATATTTTTCTTTTACTTCTGAAAGTAACTGAGAAAGAATTAGATAAATATAATATATATTTATATATATATATATATATATATATATATATATATATATATATATATATATATATATATATATATATTTATTTATATATATATATATATATATATATTTATATATATATATATATATATATATATATATTTATATATATATATATATATATATATATATATATATATATATATATATATATATATATATTTATATTTATATTTATATATATATATATATATATATATATATATATTTATATATATATATATATATATATTTATATATATATATATATATATATATATATATATATATATATATATATATATATATATATATATATATATATATATATATATATATATATATATATATATATATATATATATTAGTTTATTAGAAAATTATTTACCAATACGTATTTACAAACATGGATGATTTGGTTTATGATATTTGTATGGTGACACGATAAAAGCATACTATAAGTAATCTACTCGCAAAAATGTACGTAGTATTACAATATAATTAACCATTTCCATATCCTTGTGATACCAATTTGTGGATATCATTGCGAGTAATTAATTCATCTAAAAAAAATATACAATTATTGTTCTCGATTTCGAAAGTGAATTTTAATTTACTAGGGAACGAATTAAGTGCGACTAACGTTGATATAATATTATTCTCCGGTAATACTGCGAAAGTTCATCCACGTATTTCACCAGTGTTGCAAAGTTTTTAAGTTTCAATATCAGCAATGACACTCGACAGAAGATTACCTATATAGGCATGCCATAAATACTTCCGTAAAAAACAGATTTAACTACGAAATAATTTGTATCTCCTATAACCAAAATTAAAAAAATTAAATAAAAATATATCTATGTATGTCTAAACAATCCCAGCTGTCAGCTAGATAATTTTTATCGATAGATTAACTGAAACATATTTGTAAAGAAAGACACAACGTCAGAACTGACGAGTCAGTCATTCTTATATCTAAGGTCAAAGCTAGTTACTAACTAATTAGTTACATTGAACGTAGTATTTACATTAAACGTATGACAAATAGTTGTATGAGAATGTTCTCTAAATTTTGGATAAACCTGAGGATGGTGCGTATAATGGCACTATCAATAAAAGTCGGTCACGACAAAAGTACAACACGTAATGAATTATTCAATTTTTAGGCGATTAAGATATCTGAAAATGGACAATTTCTCTTTGATTATGTTTATACTTTGTTATATATTTATATATTTATATATATATATATATATATATATATATATATATATATATATATATATATATATATATAATTTTTTTAATTTCTGGTAATAAGAACCAACTTTACATCCAATATGGTTAAATGAAATATGCCAGTCAATTTCAATAAAATCAACTTTACAATGGATATTGAAGTAAAATGAATTTTGGAAAAGTTTTTTGTAACAATTGAAGATTTATTAAAAAAAAAGTTTCTAAACTTTTCACTAGACGATTATTTATGCAAATGTGGTTCCAAAAAATTGTAATCATTTCTAAAACACTCATCCTGACTTCCTCATAAATTACTCAAAGGGTAACATCACAAACTACATAAGTATAAATAAAAATATATAAATATATATAACAGACAAACCAAAGTTGTAAAGTTAAAATAATAAAATAAAAAGTTATAATTTTTATTAATTATAAAAAAACATGAACACAACACAAAATGTGTAATTAGAATTGCAAAAAAAAAATCATAAAAATTTCATTCTATCTCGCCTTTTGTAAAAACTTTAAGACAACATACACCCTATAAAATGGTACGAGTACGAAAAAAGTAATAAAAAAGAGACCGGAATGAAAACAATAAAATACTAAAAAATAATCTTTTCATTATAAAATCATCTCACGATATTCTTCTCGAAATTAAGGATCTAACGAAATTATTTAAAAAATGGAAACAAAAGTTCGCTTCGTCGTTCGTTATAAGTTTGGTATATAAAATATAGAAAAGCACAAAGGAATTGTTATAAATCGATTAATATTTAATTACGATAATTACAAGAATTTGATGTTAAAAAATATTCTTTATTTTGAATGGTCTTCGACAATGTGTATACTCATCAAAATTAACTTTGTTTTGGTAAACGTACTGTAACTTTTTTAATTATGAAAACCCTTAGTGAAATATACAAAATATAATATAAAATACATAAGTTTGAATAAGTGCCTGCAAGGCTCCGCTTTTAAATAAAAAATGTTTCAAACACAAACCTTTTCTAACCTACATGTTATTGTTTATATCAAATGGTAAAGTTTTGCAAAACGTTATAATAAAAATGATTTATGTATGTTTTCTAATAAACTTCTTTGTTATTGTCAAAAACGAAAATGTTTTGGTGTAATAATAGAAATATATAACATCAGTAAAGGAACTGTTTAACGTCCTAATATTTTAAAACTTTATGCTCAGGGATTACTTGTTAAATACAAGGCATTAATTTATTTTAAATATTCGATTGCGTAGGTTGATTTTTAATCTCAGGAAAGAAGCAACTTGTTTAGTGCTACTTTTAATTTAAAGAAAATAAAAAATATTTTAGACGTTAAAGCATTTTCAGATACATATAATTTCAATGTCATAAAAAATCCACCCACGTCTTAATTGTTTTAATAGCAAAACCATATTAATCATTTAAATACACCCTCGTTGAGCGAAAAAAATACTCTCCATATAATTAAATTAAAAAGCCTGACATAAAAGAAAGCACCAATTAAAATTAAAAAAAAAAAACGATTTTGACATTTTTTCAATTTTAATCCGAAAGGAACATAAAAAAGATTCTTTTCCCCAAAAGAATATTATATTTCCATGCAAAGAAAAAAAAAACAAACAAAATAAATAAATTTTTTAAAACTTATTTATTCGGTAATATTTAATTAAAATAATTTGTCAACTTAATTAAATAATTATTGTTTTTCATGCAAATAAATTTAAATATTTTAGTCGTAAATAATTCTTAAACTAATTTAAAAATTAAATTTTTTTTTTCTACTTTATTTTAGATTAATCAGCCAAAATTTATTTTCCACGAAAACAAACCACACAGACGGGTTTATTGTTTACAACGAATACAAAATTTCACAACAACAACAAGTTTTACGGAAAATGAAATAAAATTTTAAAATTTCATCAAAAACCAAAATAAAAAATATAAAAATTTAAAGTAACGAGTGGAATTTAAAAATAATAATTAAATTAATTAATTTCGTTAAGCATACAAAAAGAAATTGTACGTCAAGTGGTTTATTGTTAGCAAGCTTTTTTAAGCGGATTAATTAACATAAATTAGTGAAATATTTCATTTCAAGTTACCGTAGTAATAGTGATAGTGCATAGTTCATTTTTGTTTTAAATTTAGTTGTGTTTGTGTATTCAAAATTAATTATCAAAAGAAGTAAATATGGGGAAGAAAAATTCAAAGCTAAAACAGGACACAATCGATCGATTGACAACAGATACGTACTGTAAGTATCAATTAAAAATAAGCCATATTTAATTTTTTGACAGAAAACATAATATAAAATTTTTAAAAAATAAATATATATATATATATATATATATATATATATATATATATATATATATATATATATAAATATATATATATATATATATATATATATATATATATATATATATATATATATATATTATATATATATATATATATATATATATATATATATATATATATATATATATATATCTGTACCTCGGAGTTATACGACACTATATAACAAATATTAAATTCTATGTCATTCATTATTTTATTGTTTTAATGAATCTTTTACCCCTGTCAAATTTATATTAATGTTGTTCAACTTTTTTTTAAACTAAAATATAGTGATTCGATTAACATATAAGTTTATGTTTACAAATCAAATGAGAATTGCAATAAATATAATTAATAAATGAGCATAGTGTTTTCTACCCATAAATTAAATTAATTATAATTATTCAAAACAATTAAATGGAAATTATAATATAAAGAAGTAACAAATATTGCCTATTTGATTATCTTAAAATGTTACTCCTGTAAATTGTTCAAAATAAAAATGGGGATGTGTAGGGGATAGAATGAAAAATGTTGAAGTCAAGTAGTTCCACTTTGTATATACAGTATCTGCTGAACATTAGTGAACCAATGTCCGCCAGTCCCCAAGGTGACCAAGGCAACCTTTGAATTCATCCAACTTATACAATGGGCAGACATGGAAATATTTCTTTTCAAGAATCTTAAACAAAACAGTTAAAACTCCAAAGCTTCCGCGTATAAAAACTTATGCAATTAGTAAAAAAGAGGGTGGGAAATTTTTTGAAGATCATTTGTCAAAACTGTATGTTTTGGATTCTCTTTTGACATTATTGTGTCTCCTTTTTTTAAACATACCTGTTTTTGATTCTAAGAGGTGCATTGAAAATACTTTTATTTTGCAATTGCCCATTAAATAATTCGCAGTTATCACATGTGTCTATACCTAGTGGTTCAAAATATAACGAACTTATTTTTTTTAATGTATCTGTATCAATGCATTTTTTGCTATCTTTGAGATACTACAGAATTTTCAGAACAGAATTGTAAGTATAAAAAATAGATTATTTCAATATTCAGAACTGATCCTAAATTTTTTTCGCACATCTTTCGCTACTATAATGACTATGATATGCTGAATAAGAAAAAGTATGATGACTTATGACCTTGGCTATCATCAAAGTTTTAATTTTGTTACGTGGTGTATACCTTTTTTTCAAAGTATTATCAACTTCTATGTTGGAAATTTGTTTAATAAAATCTCTGCTTCTAGAACGTGCTGTTGGTTTCATTGCAAACATGGATGAATCACTGTCTTTTAAGATTATTATTGGTTTTTATATTCCAATAAGTATTGACCATTTCCATTTAAAATCAATTTCCACGCCGCCTAATTGGACATAGATTTATATATACAATTTTTTTTCAGAGGTATATGAATTTATTTTGCCTCTAACAGAAACTACACATAGTGTTATGTTAAATATGTAAATTTTGAAAAGATTTACCGGATTAGAGAGTGTTATATTGCATTCGAAAGAGATTTAACCATAGTCAAACACCCTTTAGACAGTTCATTTTCTCAAAAAAATGGACTGTTTGTCCATTGTCTCTGAGGTGCAGATAAATATATATATATATATATATATATATATATATATATATATATATATATATATATATAAATATATATGTATATATATATATATATATATATATATATATATATATATATATATATATATATATGTATATATATACTTATATATATATATATATATATATATATATATATATATATATATATATATATATATATATATATATATATATATATATATATATATATATATATATATATATATATATATATATATATATATATATATATATATATATATATATATATATATATATATATATATATATATATATATAATAACAATATATACAGGTGTTCAATATAAATTTGAATTGTTTAAAGTGCTTTAAAATCCTCATATTTTGTAAATTGTTTTTTTCAACGGTACGAAACGTTCAATCTTCAACTTTTCCAGCAAACAGCAAAAGAAAAACAATTAATTTATTATGTCTCAACAATATCAAAATTTACCTAATCTTATAACACGAGTAAAATCTGTATATATGCTACGAAAAAAAGAAACACGGTACCACCAGCAAACATAAAAGATTTATGCCACTTTTCAAAGTTACTTTTCTTATTTTTATAACAATTATTATATTTTGTAAAAGTTTTAAGCGAAAAAAAAAATTGAAAAATCTGCTGTTAATAATGGGTTTGCTGATTTTTAATGTGATAGCATAATTATTTTGCTAGATTAGAAGCGAAAAGAAATTAAACCGAAAAGAAAAACTTTTTGTTTGGTGATGAATTTTTGTGTTGTTGTTGGTGCTGTTGTTGTATTATGATAATAATAATAATCGGTTCATTGGCTTGGAATAAGAGAATTGGTTTGGTTTATTATACATCCATAGCACAGTAATGGTTTTTAATTCACTTGTAAATTTTTCGATAAATGTAGCTCGACAATATGCGTCGAAGAATGTTTTGTTTAAACCATTTAATATTAGATATATTAAGTTTAAAAGACTTCAAATCAATTTTTAAGTCACTACACAAAGCGTCAATTTAAATGGAACGCACATAAAAAATTGGCAATATTAAATTTTTTTGAGCAGACATATACACCGTTAAGATCCGTTTGAGAAATATTATATAAAAAACTCACCAACATTTACATGTAGCCTATTTATAAACTCTCGAAAAGCTTCTGAAATAAGTTAGAACAGTTGGAATGCATTTAATAAATATTTTTTGAATATTTATATATATATATATATATATATATATATATATATATATATATATATATATATATATATATATATATATATATATACAGAAAAAAAAAATATTTTTCGCTTAAAGATAAGAAATTTTCGACATAATTTTTACCCGATACAATACGGTTCTTGTAACAAGATTAATAACTAACAGAAATCGCCTAAGTTTATAGCATGGCGAAATATTCTTGAAAATCGTTTTCGGTTATGGCAAAAAAAATATTTCTTTGTTCTAAATATAAAGTCGCTTTAAATTGAGAAAACGAATATTTTCAAAAAGGCGATCATGTTTAAATTAATTATTACTAAATTAGCTTAAAATTAAAATGTTTAGGCTTCATAACAAAGCTGAATTTTTTTTTGTTAAAATTTGCTGATTTTAATTTGAAATTACGCTTGCTTAAGTGGAAGAAATGATAAATTTATAACCAAGCTGTATTTTTCCGTGATGAAATTTTCGATTTTTAATCTAAAACTGAGCTCGCTTTAGTAGAAGAAGGAATAATTTTACTTTCAAGCTCAGTTATTTTGTTTTTGGTCCATGTAAAAGCCTCTCAAAAATTCCTGGTATACAAAGCACAATTCAAATTGAGGCTTTTTTAATACAATTATGATATTTTGGTTTATTTAATTTATATATTTTATTTCAACAAAATTAAATTTTATTATCATTTAAATGTAAATAAATTTAAGATTTAAATAATACATAAAACATTTTCTTTTACATTTAAATACTAAATACTAAATTTAATATTTACAACATTTAATATTATTTTAATTTATAAAAAAATCTACATCAAAATATTTTTTAATTCTAAATATATATATATATATATATATATATATATATATATATATATATATATATATATATATATATATATATATATATATATATATATATATATATATATATATATATATATATATATATATATATATATACATATAATTGTATACTTTTTTTAATTTAAAATTTCAGTAAAATGTTATAGTATCTTTATTGCAAATAATTTTGATTTAAAGCACCCTAAAACTTAATTTTTAAGGAATTCCCGAATAATCGTGGGAAAATATTAAAAATAACCATAAAATTGAATTTCAAATTGAAATAAATTGAATAAAATATATAGTTTATAATTTTAATACAATTACAAAACCCAATTTGAATAATTTTTTTTAAACTTGATATGCAAAAATTAAATATATTCTAAACTGCTGCATTGCTCAATGAGCTCTATATGGTACAATGTTTTGCTTGCACTGTTTATTGTTCACAAAGTCTTCTAACTAGAAATATATTTATTTAAAGTTTCTTGACCAATTGAAAAAGATTTTAAAAAATTCCAATCGATTAAATTAAATTAGTTTACATGTGCTAAAATGCAGCACTATAGATGCATGTAAAGATTGCTGATTTATCCGTTTCTTTACTCTGATCTTGAGCAATCTGGTAGCATCAGAAGCAGTTATTGGCTTATTTTAACAAAATTATTAATTATTATTTAGTTGCAAGTCTTTGCTTTAAAATATTTTGGAAAATATTTACCGGAAAGTATTTAAGGGTACAATTTTATTTTCTAATTGGATAGTTTATAAAAAATTGCTCGATGTTTTTCGAATCCATTATTTTTATTAAACACTCATTTCTTGTCATAAATGTACCATCGTTATCATCGTTGCAAAATATCACTATTCACTTGATTCAAGTTTAAATCTTGTTGCACATTTTAATTTATTTTATATGGATTTAGCACTAATTTAACCAAACTAATATAATCATAAAATATTATGTACGTTCATCTGCTTTAAATTAAATACAAATTGAAAAGTCATTTAAAACAAAACCCATTAAAATTATCCTTTAATTTAAAAAGAATAAGCATTTAATTCAAATAATTTTTATTTATAAAACTAAAGCATTTAAAAAAGTGATATGTTAAAATCTAAATTAAATTGAATCAAAATATTTTGTCCTTTATTTTAGTAAATTTTAGTAAAAAATAAGTATTATCTTTGACTGTCAAATAAAAAATATATTTGTTTTGCAACAAATAGGGTTTAATTGTAATTTATCTTTGAATCAAAAAATTTTTTTAAAAAGGTTGAACATCTTTGAAATCAAACCTCACAATTTTCTGGGTATATATATATATATATATATATATATATATATATATATATATATATATATATATATATATAGTTTTTTTTTATTTTTATTATGGACATCAAAATTCCCGCATTCTAAACTTTAAACTTATGAGTTTCCAACTTAATGCTTTGCAGTGGAACAATCATTTAATATATTTGACTGAAACATGGTTTAACGATTCGATAAAAAAACAAAGAATTTATTGACGATCGGTGCTACATTATAAGGAGGGAAAGAAATTTAAACATTTAAGACTGATGGTGGTGGAGTGCAGCTATTCTCATTTAAAAAAACTATTGTGATTTATGAGTTGGATTAGATAAATAATATTTTTAAAATATTTGGGTTCGAGTGAAATCTGATGTTGGTAAATATTAGAAGTTAAGTATGTTTTCCTCCTAATTCTTCTAAATTAGAACACTATGAAAAATTTTGCATTAAAATTTCTATATTTATGTTTGCTTCTTCTCATAGGACTACCAATTCGTTATATTAGATGATTTTAACCTCCCAAATATTTCTTGAATCATACTTTCTGATTATATAACTCCGAAACTCTCGTTTGGTCAAAATTCTAATCACTTATTGAAAAATGCCAGAGGTAGAATTTTAGATCTCGTGCTTTCTAATATGAATCGAACAAAAATTAGAGTATCGTCAAGTTACCCGTCACAGTATGAGTTCTTTCAAAAATGGTATATTTAAATCAATTTGACAAACAATATATATATATATATATATATATATATATATATATATATATATATATATATATATATATATATATATATATATATACATATATAAATATATATATATAAATATATATATACATATAAATATTATATATATATATATATATATATATATATATATATATATATATATATATATATAAATATATATATATATATATATATATATATATATATATATATATATATATATATATATATAAATATTTGTAACACGTATTCGATTTATTAAAAAAATGCCGCAGCACATAAAAGTGAATTAAACTCTAAAACGAGAAAAATTATATCTGTTTGTAATTTCGTGTCGTATTCAAGAATTTTCAATTTATTGAAAAAACGATTTCATTTTTCACTAAATAACCGATCAATATTTAGATGAAAGTTAAAAGATTTATTATAATGTTATTTTGCATATTTTTTTATTATTGAATAGTTGTTGTTGTCAATTTCACGAAAAAGGTGTATTTACAAGTAAATTACGGTAAATATAAGATTAATTTGATTAGGAGTCTATCCAATTTTAAACAGTTCGTTTATTATTATATATATATATATATATATATATATATATATATATATATATATATATATATATATATATATATATATTATATTTATTATATATATATATATATATATATATATATATATATATATATATATATATATATATATATATATATATATTATGGTAACAATAAAATATATATTGAAACAATTAAACTTAGTAAAATCTATTAATTCTAAGTTTTACTATACACTGTACAGCTTATTCCGTATATGACAAGAAAGCATTATGGTACACAATTTTATTTAGGTATAACGTCGTGATGAAAATACATATTTTTTTTAAATAAAACACCTGAATATCATAAAATAAAAATATTTAAAAGCTTTTATATAGCCGTTGGTCCATAAGTAGTCTATATATAAAGGAGATAGATATTGAAATGGTATACGGACAATATGTAACTTTATATACGTTTTTATGTGCATTCTTGGTTTTAAAATGATTGAAATTTTAACGACCGTCTGCATTTATGGACATTTCCCAATTTTTAAGTTACTGTATATTATTATTCACAATATTTTTTCTACTACTTTTTATAAACTATCAAAAGCTTTTCGATAGAATTCGATAAATAAAATAGCCGAGCAAAGGTTGTGTAATAAATTATGGAAATCAAATATCCTGAAAGCTTTATTATATGCGTTTTTGAGGTAATACATTTTAAAAGCTTTAGCGTATTGATTGAATACATAATCAATTAAAAGCTTGCATACTAAAAACATTTCGTTTGGACTGTAACTGCGTAAAAAAATGTTAAATGGAAAATGCATAATTATAATCTTAATCTTTTAGGTAACGATGTTCCTGAAAGCATATATGTGAGCATAAAACACATTTAAATTATATAGTTCTTATATAATTATCGCCTTGGTAATATAACCTTCTTGTGAAGTATTTTATTTAGCCAAAAAGTAATGTTGGCTAGCAGAAAAATAAAAAATTCAAATACTAATGGTGTTTTATGGTGCGGTTAAGCTAAATAATAATTTTGTGAATTCATAATAAAATTTATTTGTTCATCTGCTTTAAATTAAATACAAATTGAAAAGTCATTTAAAACAAAACCCATTAAAATTATCCTTTAATTTAAAAAGAATAAGCATTTAATTCAAATAATTTTTATTTATAAAACTAAAGCATTTAAAAAAGTGATATGTTAAAATCTAAATTAAATTGAATCAAAATATTTTGTCCTTTATTTTAGTAAATTTTAGTAAAAAATAAGTATTATCTTTGACTGTCAAATAAAAAATATATTTGTTTTGCAACAAATAGGGTTTAATTGTAATTTATCTTTGAATCAAAAAAATTTTTTAAAAAGGTTGAACATCTTTGAAATCAAACCTCACAATTTTCTGGGTATATATATATATATATATATATATATATATATATATATATATATATATATATATATAGTTTTTTTTTATTTTTATTATGGACATCAAAATTCCCGCATTCTAAACTTTAAACTTATGAGTTTCCAACTTAATGCTTTGCAGTGGAACAATCATTTAATATATTTGACTGAAACATGGTTTAACGATTCGATAAAAAAACAAAGAATTTATTGACGATCGGTGCTACATTATAAGGAGGGAAAGAAATTTAAACATTTAAGACTGATGGTGGTGGAGTGCAGCTATTCTCATTTAAAAAAACTATTGTGATTTATGAGTTGGATTAGATAAATAATATTTTTAAAATATTTGGGTTCGAGTGAAATCTGATGTTGGTAAATATTAGAAGTTAAGTATGTTTTCCTCCTAATTCTTCTAAATTAGAACACTATGAAAAATTTTGCATTAAAATTTCTATATTTATGTTTGCTTCTTCTCATAGGACTACCAATTCGTTATATTAGATGATTTTAACCTCCCAAATATTTCTTGAATCATACTTTCTGATTATATAACTCCGAAACTCTCGTTTGGTCAAAATTCTAATCACTTATTGAAAAATGCCAGAGGTAGAATTTTAGATCTCGTGCTTTCTAATATGAATCGAACAAAAATTAGAGTATCGTCAAGTTACCCGTCACAGTATGAGTTCTTTCAAAAATGGTATATTTAAATCAATTTGACAAACAATATATATATATATATATATATATATATATATATATATATATATATATATATATATATATATATATATATATATATATATATATATATACATATATAAATATATATATATAAATATATATATACATATAAATATTATATATATATATATATATATATATATATATATATATATATATATATATATATATAAATATATATATATATATATATATATATATATATATATATATATATATATATATATATATATATATATATATATAAATATTTGTAACACGTATTCGATTTATTAAAAAAATGCCGCAGCACATAAAAGTGAATTAAACTCTAAAACGAGAAAAATTATATCTGTTTGTAATTTCGTGTCGTATTCAAGAATTTTCAATTTATTGAAAAAACGATTTCATTTTTCACTAAATAACCGATCAATATTTAGATGAAAGTTAAAAGATTTATTATAATGTTATTTTGCATATTTTTTTATTATTGAATAGTTGTTGTTGTCAATTTCACGAAAAAGGTGTATTTACAAGTAAATTACGGTAAATATAAGATTAATTTGATTAGGAGTCTATCCAATTTTAAACAGTTCGTTTATTATATATATATATATATATATATATATATATATATATATATATATATATATATATATATATATATATATATATATATTTATTATATATATATATATATATATATATATATATATATATATATATATATATATATATATATATATATATATATATAATTATGGTAACAATAAAATATATATTGAAACAATTAAACTTAGTAAAATCTATTAATTCTAAGTTTTACTATACACTGTACAGCTTATTCCGTATATGACAAGAAAGCATTATGGTACACAATTTTATTTAGGTATAACGTCGTGATGAAAATACATATTTTTTTTAAATAAAACACCTGAATATCATAAAATAAAAATATTTAAAAGCTTTTATATAGCCGTTGGTCCATAAGTAGTCTATATATAAAGGAGATAGATATTGAAATGGTATACGGACAATATGTAACTTTATATACGTTTTTATGTGCATTCTTGGTTTTAAAATGATTGAAATTTTAACGACCGTCTGCATTTATGGACATTTCCCAATTTTTAAGTTACTGTATATTATTATTCACAATATTTTTTCTACTACTTTTTATAAACTATCAAAAGCTTTTCGATAGAATTCGATAAATAAAATAGCCGAGCAAAGGTTGTGTAATAAATTATGGAAATCAAATATCCTGAAAGCTTTATTATATGCGTTTTTGAGGTAATACATTTTAAAAGCTTTAGCGTATTGATTGAATACATAATCAATTAAAAGCTTGCATACTAAAAACATTTCGTTTGGACTGTAACTGCGTAAAAAAATGTTAAATGGAAAATGCATAATTATAATCTTAATCTTTTAGGTAACGATGTTCCTGAAAGCATATATGTGAGCATAAAACACATTTAAATTATATAGTTCTTATATAATTATCGCCTTGGTAATATAACCTTCTTGTGAAGTATTTTATTTAGCCAAAAAGTAATGTTGGCTAGCAGAAAAATAAAAAATTCAAATACTAATGGTGTTTTATGGTGCGGTTAAGCTAAATAATAATTTTGTGAATTCATAATGGTTAAGCTAAATAATAATTTTGTGAATTCATAATAAAATTTATTTGTTGGAAAATTATTTTTTTATGTGCGGTACACTACTCTAATATTTATGATTATTAGAGGTTTTGTAAATTATTTCAAATTTACTTTTAGTATTAATATTTTTTTTGGTAGGGTGAAAATGGCAATTTGACTGGGAAAAAATAAATTACATCCGGCCATTTTGATTTAAATTAACCAACACACGTTCATTTTTCAAAAGCTTTTTTCTTTATAGTTTTTTTTATATCTAAAAATCGATTTCCGGAATGATAACAAATTTTTTTTTTAGATGTTATACAACATCCGTGTGCCTTGATGAAACCTTGTTCAATGGTTGTTATAACATGTAAAAAACGTACAATTCTGTCAAATTGATACACAAAAAACACACACACAAAAACACTAATTATATATACATTCTTGTATATTTAGAATAGCTATGTATACACTATGTGTTACGTTCGTTAAATTGGTTAACACAATAAAGTGATAATTAAGTCACGTACATTTCAATTTTCTTGTCATTTTGAGTTAATTTTATATATGTCGAGGTATAAAGCTCACAAAAAAATGTGAAGTTTGTATATTTTTTTTGTGGTTTTAGTCACCTATCAGAGAAGACATATAATTTTTAATTATATATTGAATAATTTATATGTATCTGCTACACTTCACAATACAATTATATACACAAAATTAATGACTGATGGGGAATTGATCAAAACACGAATAAAAATTGAGAAGGCGGTACAATTTGATGGGTCATTCTCTATAATCAAGAGTTTATTAAGAAAAGAGTATAAATTGTTGTAAAGATGTATTTTGGTCATTAATTTAAATTGTTAATTTATAGAGAGCTCTTCAATTCAACATATTTTGAACTACACAAATCTTCAAATATCATTTTACCAGTAATTGATTTTTCTATATAAACTCTACAACCACCTAGAGCTTTAGCCGCAAAATTTTTATTTGTTCAACTTAATCCGAATAAATATTTCCATCCCTATACAAAAAAATACACGTATTGTCTAAATAAAGCCGCAAAGCATAAGAAAATACGAACAACAACAAAAATGTATATAATAACTTAAAATTGCCCTTTGAGATTATAATATATATATATATATATATATATATATATATATATATATATATATATATATATATATATATATATATATATATATATATATATATATATATATATATATATATATATATATATATAATATAGGATTTGTGCGCAAAAAATATTCTTAAGATACGTAAAAATATTAAAAGTAAAATGTCTTTTACAGTTAATCCCCTTATTCGCCATTCCATAAACAATAATAATTTCCTTGGTATACTTTATGATTTTTTATTTTATGTTGTGTGCCGATTACCATACTTATGTTTATTTTTTTATAAACATTAAATATTTTAATGAATTTAATAGCCGGAAGTAAATTATGACGGATAAAAAGAAAGAAGCATAATAATCGCACACATATATATATTGTAATATTTATGTAAATTTTCAACTTCATCTAATGGTTGTCTTATGACTTGTGGTGAAGAACATTCATAAAATATTTAAAGTGTAGTTTTTTTAGCCACTTATTATATGATTTATTATAACTTTTAAATGGTTGTATCGCTGAAATGAAATTAAACAAGAACAAAGTACATAAAAGCTCATGTGACATACCGACTAGCAAATAGTTTGTTGTCCATGAATAAAAATTTAAAACTTTTAAAACTGAAGAACATTACGTTATACAAAGATTGATTTTATACTAAAGCTCATTTTAGCGTACAACCCTTAAATATTCAATTACGGTGAAATTTAATGTTTGTATCCCTATCAAAAAATTTGGTATATGATATAATCATTAAATTTAATATAACAGATTATTTTTAGATTGTAAAATGCGTAAAATTGAACGACAAGTGTTTCTAACGATCAATGGATTATTATGATATTGACATTAAAATTTTTATGGGTAGATATAAATGACAGACCAAAGTTTTATGGGCCATATATGGTATTATTGTGCACTTACTTTACTAATGTTTCATGATTTGAGCATAAAAAAATTACTATTAAAATTTGGTGATTGTCAATTGCCATGTTCTACTGTTTTAAAATCTTATAAAAGCTCTATGTATATATAACTGTTACGTTGTCATCCAAGAAAGGTTAACCGTAAAGTTTCATAAATTATGAATTGTACATGATTAAATTAAACGTGCAGTATGGACAAATTGGTACTAATATGAATCGTTGTCAATACTAAGTTTTGTCAAAACTTCTTGTTTTCCAAAATTCAAGGTACACCATTTTGAATCATTTTCTTAGTTTACCACTCAATTTTTCGATGTCAATATCCATTAATTTTTGTCTGCGTATTACCAAAACTAACTTTCATGGTTTTAGACTTTGATTTTATCAGCTCATATACGTTTTCAATTTTTTTCTCGTTCTTTTACATTTTTCAACTCACATAACATAATTTTGGTGTTTTCACTATCAATTATTCCTAAAATGATATACTTGATAAAAAATTTAAATCGATCTCATCCAGTACTACAACTTCCATTTGAGTTTTGATTCCTCTAGCAAGGTTTTGATGAATTTAGGCTTTTCACAATATTTATTTGTGAACTCTTTACGCAGTTCATCTATTAATTTTGATAATTTTTAAATATTTCAGCAACTGTCAAGCATCAATTTAGCGTTCATGTCAAAAGCTTATTACTATAAATCAAATTAAGATAATCCGAACAACCAGCTAATTCGGCATCTTCTTCAAAATTCTCTATTTTTGGCACTGAGGAGCAATAATTTTAAATCGTTAAAAGAAAACTCTAGTGGTTTTACATAAGGATTCTCGGTTTTTTTCTTTGTCGACTTTTATATGTCTTTCATTCGTCAAAATATTCACGAAAAATCTTAACTTCTTACGAAAATTGCCTCTTAAACATTTATATTTCGAATAAACAAAATTTTAATTTTTTTGCAAACTGCGATTTAAAATTTTTATTAATTTTATTAATTAGACAATGATATTGGTTAAGTATCAAGTGTTCTCGCAACAAAATTACGACTATATTGCTGCATGAAAAATTGCATTAAAATTTTTATGGCGCAAAATTATCTATTGTACAATGTGATCAGCTATTAGTTGAAGAGGGATATGGACGAGTGTCAGTTACAAATCCATGAATTTATTTGTTTTTGGTACCAAGGTCCGTGTAGGGTTTAGTAGACCACCGTTTTTGTTTAAAGAGCAGGACTTATGTTTTAGTATCTAAATGAAGAACAATAATAAAATAAACGTAAATGGACGCCGACAGTTATATTGCAATAAACTATTTTTTAATAATTAATATTCTATATATATATATATATATATATATATATATATATATATATATATATATATACACACACATATATATATATATATATATATATATATATATATATATATATATATATATATATATATATATATATATAACAAATGCTTTTATTTAGAAACCTTTTTAAAGTAATAAATTTTGCACGCCTCACATTTGAACTTTCACATTAATTTTCCCCTTCAAAATAAAAGTGCATTCAACTACAGTAATTAATAACAAATCCCACACTCTAATTCTATAAACAAAATGCACAACTTTCGGTGAAGTCTTTCATCATAATGTCTAACAATAACTATAATCACACTTTGAATATAGCAATAAAAATTCATTTTGTGTCACGTAACTTTATTGTCAATATGATATAGTGTATGTGTCTGTGATGGAAAGTAACATTTCCATCCTTCACAATTGAAAATAATTTATTGTCATTTTGCAAAGTTCAAAATAATGTTTACAAAATGGAAAAATGAGTGAATTTTTATTATGAAAAATGAGGTCATGAACAAAAACATAGTAATTAGCATGGATGAAATATGTTTATGTGTATATATGACTACATACATTTATCTGAGTTCTACTTAGTTTTTTGTAGCTATACATATAGTTAGTACTCGTTCATACTATTATGACTAAAATACTAAGAATAAGAATCATATAATAATAATCATAATAAAAACTGTAATAAAAATGAAGAAATATACTTTTATATGCATTTAATTTATGGATGTGGTCTGGAAATTTAAAGTACCTTTTTAATGAGATCTATATATATGTGCTTATATGATGTGGTTTGTATAAATGTACATCTTCTAGAAGACAACATATAAATACATAAATCTGAATAATTTAAATTGCATACAAATCGGATTTAAAAATGTAATGAACAAATGATCATTAAAAAATATATAGAAATACATGCAGCTTTAATACTATATGTTCCAAAATTTAATGCAAATTCTGTACATCTTTTGTGATTTTGTTAAACTAGTTTGAGCAAATTAATTATTAATTCTTTCCATCGTATGCGAAATTATATTTTTTTTTGTTCTGTTTAGTGGATTACATTTCTTATCATGAATAAATTTAAGCTGGTTAAACTAAAAATATAAAAAAATATACAGAAATCTATGCTTTATTTAGTGGTTATGTTTAGTAATTTGCATATTGTACTGTACGTTTTAAGCAAAATTACATATTATACATTCTATAAGAGGATAACATTTAGATATTTATGTGTGAGTATAGTATAAATTGTTATAACATCACTTTGGGTGTTTTAATCTATGTAATATCTGGTTCATATTAATTTTTTTTATGGAGTTAGGAAGAAATGTAAAACAAACTGGTTAGAAATTATGTTGTTTAATTAGTTTTATAAATTATAATTAACAACTATTATTGATCGTAGTTGATCGTAACTATACCAACCAGTAAAAGTTGACTAGTTCGTAATTATTTATAATTGCGTCCATATTACTATACAAATAATCAAATCTTGATGAGCTTTTATAAAAATTATTATTAAGTTACCATTTAACATTGAAGTGTGCTTTAGAAAAAGAGCTTCCTATTTCTAAAGTTTAGTTAAGAAAAATACAAAACGAATGCCATTTTAACAAAGTTATCAGTTCAATAAACATTTTAAACTTGTTTGGTTGGCTGTATACTGCATTTACTCAATTAATTTTTGCTATGAAGCGAACTATAAACAGTAATAATTTAGTAATTGTAAACGAACATAATTTAAAATAGAAATCAAAATACTGGAAAAATGTATTATTATCAGCCTAAACACAGTGTGGCGAAAGAATTTAATATCGCGATTTTATGCTACATAAAATCAGAAAGCAAATTAAAGGTGGTCCAAAAAAAATTAAAAATTAAAGCAGCTATCTTAATAATCTCAAAGCAGGCATTGTATAAGTGAAGCGGATGCAAAAAAATGCTTCCATTCGCATTCCAAGGGAATGCATGGCTAACATAATTCCAACAAAACCACCAATAGATTATACATGTTTCTGTTCCAATGCTTGTGAAAAAGATAAAATTAAAACGAATTGTATTGACTCAACATCTAGCATACCCAGCATGATTGACATATAGTTCTTCAACTTTCAGAATTAATAGTTTTGGTGAAGAAATAAAAAAATTGCCAAGACTTCAAGTATTTTTTCATTTGAAAGTAAGTTTTTAATATTTTTCAATATTCTTTAAGCCTATCGTGCGATCCATTTAGTAAATGTCAAACATTAAACTAATTTGCTGTCACAACTCGAATGACGTAAGTGTTGAAAAACTTGACATATCCGGTAATTGAAATGTTTTACTAGCATGCTGGAAAACTATACTTAAGTTGTTTGTTCACCGATCGTAATCAGATGATAAAAACTCCCTTTTGCAACCATCCCCCGTTGGGATTCGAATCCGGTACCTCCCATCCCAAACACCGCAACTTTAACCTCTGTGCCAATTGCTGTGTAACTCAATACGTTTGATGAGCGATTATACATACTTGGGTAAAGAGCTACCTAGGGAAGAGAGCTATCTCTATACAAAAATTAAAGATGGTCGCTCTGACACAATTTTAAAAGCAACTTTTCCAGGTTCCTGCTCAATTCCTGCAATATACCAAAATTGGAGCAATATTACTGCTTTGTACATTTAATTCGACAAACTAAAACTATAAATTTCCATTTCAAAGTATTGATATTGATATATTTTGAAAAGAAAATTTGTAATACAAATTTGTTATAAGTTATTATAAAATAGAATATTGACAACCTGTCTGCAGTAACGAATATTTAATAATTTTATTTATTTGTTTGTTTATATTATTAGACTTTCTTTCTCTAAATGAAAATTTATTTATATACAACAATATAGACACGATATATATATATATATATATATATATATATATATATATATATATATATATATATATATATATATAAATATATATATTTAACTAATGACGATTCGAAGTTATGATGACGAAAAATCATGAGGTTCTTTTTAATGTTTTATTATTTGCAATTTTATTTTCATAAAAGGATAACAAAACGTCCAATGTTTTTTTAGTTTACCAACATAAATCTTAACTTCGAAAATTTTAAATAATAAAAAAAAAAAAAGGATTAGTACTGTTTATTTCGATAGAACCTGTCAAATTTTACAAAAGGAAAGAGTTGGCCATATGCTGCCTTTTGAAATTGTAATGTTAATAAAATTACCTAAATTACCATAAGGTAATATAATGTAGTTTAGGATTTTGCAATACAAATTCAAATAAGAAACGGGGCAATAAAATAAAATATCATGGCTTTTAAAATGCAGAGTTTTTATGGTTACAAACAGTTTAACAAAATGATTCTTTAGTTTTTGTTCCATTCATCAAATATTTTTTAGTGCCATCGAAAATTGCACAATAAATATCAAAATTTGTTTAAATCGAACATGGCAAGTAAACCTAGTAAAACCATGAATTAACCATCAAGACGTGTTATTGATTTAGATACAAAATTAAAAATAATAAAAGAGAAATCAAAAGGAAAATCTCTAACTGCAATAGCTAAAGATTTTGAATTTAGTCATTCTGAATTTTCAATAATATTATTACGGAAGGATGAAATTAAATCAGCAGCCAAAGAAGGTACATCTATAAATGTAAAAATGCTTTGTGAGAAAAAAATGGCCCAACAATGTAATGGAAACATTATTGAACATCTGGATCGATGATATAATTCAAAAAAGAGTTACATCATCCATCCAAATGGATATGATTAAAACGTAAAAGCATTCAGTGATCATAAAAGTAAAACACCTGGTATTACAGAGATAGACGAACACGTAAAAATGATTTATATGCCTCCAAATACTACCTCAATTTTTCAACCGATGGATCAAGGAGCTATTTCCCCTTTTAAGTTATATTATCTAAGAAAATCATTATCAAATACTGCGATGGACAACGGATAAAAGTTTAAATTTATCACAATTTCTGGAAAGCAATAATCAACATTGGAAAAACCCGAAGTGAAGTGTCAAAAAGTTGAATAAACGACATTTGGCGAAATCTTTTAAAATTTTATGTAGGAAATTAATCATCAACAGAACTGTTAATTGGGCGAAGTCAAAAATGGAATCATTGAAATAGCCAAACATCTTAATTTAAAAACAGAAGATGAAGATATATTAAATGTTATTAATGCCGTCATGGAAGATTTAACTAATGACGAGCTACTGGAAATTAAAGAAGGAACAATAAACACTCCTAAAGAACTCAATACAAAACAAATGGTGATGGCGTTAGAAAATATAAACTTTCTTAAACATTAAACTTTCTTGGAAATATGGATCCAGTTGAAAATAGTATTGCAAAAATAAAACAATCAGTTAACAAGGCTCTTGAGGCTTATCAAGAAATTTTGGCAGTAAAGTGATTGCTTTAAAGTAAAAATTCAGATCAAAAATTATTTCAAAACTGTCAATTGAAATTAAGTTTAATGCAAACTTTAAACAAATTAAAATTAATTTTTAATTTATTATTATTTATTTATTAATTTATTAATTTGAAATGTAATGTAGCATTTACCGATTTTTTTAAACCTATGATGTGATATTTTATATATAAGTATTTATTTGAAGAACTATTACACTTCTATTTTCTGAATTATTAATAAATAAGTGGTTACTTAATTAAATCAATAAAATAGTTACCATTATTTACTTATTTGGTTACTTATACCAAATAATTAACATTTTCCTTGCCTTACGACGAAATCACGGCCTGTCGTAAATTGAGGACTATTTATATATATATTTATATATATATATATATATATATATATATATATATATATATATATATATATATATAAAGTTTAATTGAATGTCCTATATATATTTATTATTTACCGAACTATAATTAGACATTGCAAAGTAGACACAGTAAGTTTTTGATTATGTTAAAAATTAAATAGTAGCAGAATTATGCAAACACAAAAAATATATTTTGAAGAGACCCAATTCCTTAATTATCCTAATTAAAGTGTGTGGTATAATTATTTCCTTCTGTTTCATCAAATCTTCAGTTTGCATAGCAACAACAAAATTTTGGCATAATTAATGAAAATACGTAAGAAATTTTTGGTAGATCTATATACTTTGAAGATTCATTAATCATAACCGAAATAATATTTATTAATGTTTTTCATAAATTTTAAGCGAAATTGTAATTTATAATTGGTAAAACATTACATTGGGTTTTGTTCTCGTTCGTTTATTGTTCCAAATGAGATTTTTGTAATTATTTTTTGAAGCATATTTTTTATTTTATTTTAATTGCTTTGTGGAGTCTAGGTAGATTGCAAATAATTAATACCAATCTAAAATTACGTATCTTAAGCATAATAATATTTTCCAAGGGAAACATTTTGGTTTAATGATAATTCATTAAATTATTAATTGGTTTTAATTTTTTTTTTTTTTAATTTTGGATCTGATGAAAAATTTTTAAGGCATTGGAAAATAATGGAAATTAGATTGTTTAGCTTGTAAATACTTAAAAATGGACCCAAAAATCCATCATAATGTATAAATAATTTATTAATCTCTTTACTAGTCCCCTTTCAGAAAGGGCTTCTTTATTCTAGTCCTCCGTATCCATGATGAAAATTTCAACTGCTTCATTGCGTGTTAAACCATTTTTTCCGTACTATTTTATAGTTAAAAATTAATTAAATTTTTAAGCAAATCAATAAACTTTATTCTCACGCAAGTAATCTAATTCTGAATCAAGTGGAAAATTTATTAATAGCACTACATTATGTTTCTAATCAATTTCCAGGTACTAATACCAGATACGAAAGAAAATTTACACTGCTAAACGTAAACATAAAAAAATATTTGACTTCAAATACCCATGGGGCTTTTGTCACGTTACGAAAACAAATAAAATATTTATCTAAACGATAAAATTTAAAAAATTAAAGCTTATTTCAATTTTTATCATAAAAATAGATAACAACTTTTTATTTTATTTTAGTCGGAAAATTCGATTTCATTTTTCAATTTCCACGTACATTTATTTATTAATTTTTTTTTTCATGGCAGCAAAATAAAATAAAACGAATATTTAAATGAGTTTAGGGTTCGTATGCGTTATATATATATATATATATATATATATATATATATATATATATATATATATATATATATATATAAGCTTTCGATTTCAACAATGACAACAACAACCAACAAAATTGATTTTCAATACCTGTGACATGAAAGTTTAATGCGGAACAAAATTGTTTGACTACATTAATGATTTGTTCTTAAATCAAATATAATAATGACAAAAGGGTTATACATTGACCAAACTATACATTACAATATTGGTAAACAGATAAATAAATAAGATCAATAGAGAAATAAATTTAATTTTATTAAACGCCGACAAAAATTTGATTACTTGTTTGTATATTTGTTATGCAATGTATATGCTTTTTTTATATTATGCTATATTTGTTATGGTGTATACGTTTGTATGAGCAATTAATTACAAATAATATATGGTTGCCGTTTTTGTAATGAATTTTATAGTTTGTTACGGAAATGTGTAATAATACACGCCATGTTGCCTATAATTAATAAAATTTAAACGTTGCTGTTATTCTCATAACAAGTGTAAAATTCCAATTAAAAAAAATATGTTTATGACCTTACTTGTTGGTATTAAGCTATAAAAGTTTTTTACAATTTGCTTCCAAAACAAGATTCTAAGAGTTTTCAGAAGGAAAGCCACCACTAATTTTTTTTTTTATCACTTCACTTAATTTTTTTTTTTGTTTCGAAAGTATTTAAATTTTAAAATGGTTTTTCTCATTGTCTTTTACTAATAAATTTAAAAACCACCCACAAAATAATGATCATTCCATAAAAGCTTGCATCAATGAATATTTTAAAAATGAACTAAACTTTACTAATAAATCGATTTTCTTAAAATATAAATTAGCTGTTTATATTAACCTCAAACTTGAACTGTAGTAAAGTAAATATAATTTAAAACATTTTTAATTTCTTAGAAATTTGTTATTTATGTTTTAGTCACATTAATTTCATTTATTGACACATAAAAATAACATTGAATTTAACAACAATATTTGATTACATATCTTACTATATTTTACTTTTATCAAATCGATAATTTAAAGTATAAACAAATTTTAGAAAATCATCACCATTTCTTAGTGATAATTAATATTCTTAAAGCTCTGTTAAAATAAAATATTGTAGAATACAACCCATATTTATATTCATGTCATTTTATAGTAGGGGATTTTAAATACATTTAAAGCTGTATAAATTACACTGTTTAACGAAGAATTTTTAAATTAAAGACATACTAAAAAAATAACCTTTTTAATTATTGCTTTTGTAAAGTGAGTACATATATAGTAATTGAGTTCACAAGTCTTTTTACTAAATAAACATGTTGATGTGACCAAACTGTTAAAATAATTTGCGGCTACACAATGACAAATATAATTGTACGACAGATATTCGTATATGACAAAAATACTTGTACTTTAAAAATAAATAATTGATAAATGTATTTAAATTTAAGAAAATAAGCAATAACCACAAGGACTCACACAAATGCCAATACATCTTTAAATATTAGTTACAGATACCTTATTAAATAATTTTCCGAAAATTGAAAATGATTTATTTATTTTATCCCATTAAAT
Organism: Tipula confusa; assembly: GCA_963556175.1. Classification (NCBI taxonomy): domain Eukaryota; kingdom Metazoa; phylum Arthropoda; class Insecta; order Diptera; family Tipulidae; genus Tipula; species Tipula confusa. Next base: position 5,581 of record CAUVYK010000406.1, on the reverse strand, counting down.
ACAAAAATACTGTAGGTTTCCAAGAAAAGGGTAAATAATCTTTTGATCATATTGTTGGCATTGTGCGTAGGTTGTATGTATAGCAAAAAGAAAGAAATTAAAATTAATTTATCGATAATAATTTGCTGTGTACGTGGCAATATACAATTCTATACCCAAAATTAAAGCAAAATTTGTTCTACACTGACAACAACAATACAGTAAACCACAATTGAGTGTCAGAAAACTAATTTGGTGTGTATCATAGATATACTGTAGGTGTGTTATATGACGTAATCAGTGTATGAGATGAAGGGTAAAGAGGGATTCATTCGTTTTGCCGACCTATCAAATTTTTTAATCTCGATACACCAATTCTTCCAATGTTTATAATGTTTTTCGTTTTTGTTTATAGAATAATTTGTTTTATACTAACCTTTTTTACTAGAAAATTGACTTATTTTAAGAAACGAAGCATTAATCCTTTTGTTAATCTGTGCGGTAATGATTTTTATACAATTTTATACACTTAAGGCTATATAGCCTCGAACAACATTTGTTAATTTGATTTTGGTTTTTAGTTGTGTTATCAATAATTTAGAACTATATACACTATTTGGCCATCACTTCAATTATACAAAAGTCATTTGTTTTTTTATAAATTGGCATCAGAAAAATAAAAATAATTTCAATTAATAAGTCACTAAACATTTTATATTTCATATATATTACCTTTTCTACTTCATAATCTTTTTTACGTTCAACCGATTTTAGATTTTCCGACTTTTTATTTTTGTTACACCAAATTATAATTCCCTAATCTTTCGAAATACATATTGTTTTTAATCTGTTGTACACAAATAAATGATCCATAAATATATGTTTATATTACCATATGAGTATTTACTCGTTAGCATGTTTATTAAGGTACACAAGGTACACAAGGATTAATTTCGAACTCGTTACCCTAAATTTTCTATATAAACAATAGATGTTTGCATATAAACAAATAAAGTAAGATATTATTTGTGTAGGTATTTTGATTCGCACCCACTCAAAATTAATTATAATTCGCATTGTTGCAGATTATTCATTTAAGCTTTTAAGTGCTTTTTACATAAATCTATGAAATATTAATGATTTATGTATATAAGATATTTAGGGAAATATAATTTTAATTGTGTTTATGGTTAATAAACAATAATAAAATAAATGATTTAAAAGTAACTGTTCATATAAAAGTATTGGTTGGTAACAGTAAAAGTACCTACAGGAGCCTAAAGGTTATAAGTTAAAAATTTACAGGTTAAATTTAAGGGTGAGATTCGAAAAAAATTTACTTTTAGTAATCAGGTTACAAATTTATAAATATATAAATATATAAATATATAAATATATAAATATATAAATATATAAATATATAAATATATAAATATATAAATATATAAATATATAAATATATAAATATATAAATATATAAATATATAAATATATAAATATATAAATATATAAATATATAAATATATAAATATATAAATATATAAATATATAAATATATAAATATATAAATATATAAATATATAAATATATAAATATATAAATATATAAATATATAAATATATAAATATATAAATATATAAATATATAAATATATAAATATATAAATATATAAATATATAAATATATAAATATATAAATATATAAATATATAAATATATAAATATATAAATATATAAATATATAAATATATAAATATATAAATATATAAATATATAAATATATAAATATATAAATATATAAATATATAAATATATAAATATATAAATATATAAATATATAAATATATAAATATATAAATATATAAATATATAAATATATAAATATATAAATATATAAATATATAAATATATAAATATATAAATATATAAATATATAAATATATAAATATATAAATATATAAATATATAAATATATAAATATATAAATATATAAATATATAAATATATAAATATATAAATATATAAATATATAAATATATAAATATATAAATATATAAATATATAAATATATAAATATATAAATATATAAATATATAAATATATAAATATATAAATATATAAATATATAAATATATAAATATATAAATATATAAATATATAAATATATAAATATATAAATATATAAATATATAAATATATAAATATATAAATATATAAATATATAAATATATAAATATATAAATATATAAATATATAAATATATAAATATATAAATATATAAATATATAAATATATAAATATATAAATATATAAATATATAAATATATAAATATATAAATATATAAATATATAAATATATAAATATATAAATATATAAATATATAAATATATAAATATATAAATATATAAATATATAAATATATAAATATATAAATATATAAATATATAAATATATAAATATATAAATATATAAATATATAAATATATAAATATATAAATATATAAATATATAAATATATAAATATATAAATATATAAATATATAAATATATAAATATATAAATATATAAATATATAAATATATAAATATATAAATATATAAATATATAAATATATAAATATATAAATATATAAATATATAAATATATAAATATATAAATATATAAATATATAAATATATAAATATATAAATATATAAATATATAAATATATAAATATATAAATATATAAATATATAAATATATAAATATATAAATATATAAATATATAAATATATAAATATATAAATATATAAATATATAAATATATAAATATATAAATATATAAATATATAAATATATAAATATATAAATATATAAATATATAAATATATAAATATATAAATATATAAATATATAAATATATAAATATATAAATATATAAATATATAAATATATAAATATATAAATATATAAATATATAAATATATAAATATATAAATATATAAATATATAAATATATAAATATATAAATATATAAATATATAAATATATAAATATATAAATATATAAATATATAAATATATAAATATATAAATATATAAATATATAAATATATAAATATATAAATATATAAATATATAAATATATAAATATATAAATATATAAATATATAAATATATAAATATATAAATATATAAATATATAAATATATAAATATATAAATATATAAATATATAAATATATAAATATATAAATATATAAATATATAAATATATAAATATATAAATATATAAATATATAAATATATAAATATATAAATATATAAATATATAAATATATAAATATATAAATATATAAATATATAAATATATAAATATATAAATATATAAATATATAAATATATAAATATATAAATATATAAATATATAAATATATAAATATATAAATATATAAATATATAAATATATAAATATATAAATATATAAATATAATATATAAATATATAATATATAAATATATAAATATATAAATATATAAATATATAAATATATAAATATATAAATATATAAATATATAAATATATAAATATATAAATATATAAATATATAAATATATAAATATATAAATATATAAATATATAAATATATAAATATATAATATATAAATATATAAATATATAAATATATAAATATATAAATATATAAATATATAAATATATAAATATAAAATATAAATATATAAATATATAATATATAAATATATAAATATATAAATATATAAATATATAAATATATAAATATATAAATATATAAATATATAAATATATAAATATATAAATATATAAATATATAAATATATAAATATATAAATATATAAATATATAAATATATAAATATATAAATATATAAATATATAAATATATAAATATATAAATATATAAATATATAAATATATAAATATATAAATATATAAATATATAAATATATAAATATATAAATATATAAATATATAAATATATAAATATATAAATATATAAATATAAATATATAAATATATAAATATATAAATATATAAATATATAAATATAATATATAAATATATAAATATATAAATATATAAATATATAAATATATAAATATATAAATATATAAATATATAAATATATAAATATATAAATATATAAATATATAAATATATAAATATATAAATATATAAATATATAAATATATAAATATATAAATATATAAATATATAAATATATAAATATATAAATATATAAATATATAAATATATAAATATATAAATATATAAATATATAAATATATAAATATATAAATATATAAATATATAAATATATAAATATATAAATATATAAATATATAAATATATAAATATATAAATATATAAATATATAAATATATAAATATAATAAATATATAAATATATAAATATATAAATATATAAATATATAAATATATAATATATAAATATATAATATATAAATATATAAATATATAAATATATAAATATATAAATATATAAATATATAAATATATAAATATATAAATATATAAATATATAAATATATAAATATATAAATATATAAATATATAAATATATAAATATATAAATATATAAATATATAAATATATAAATATATAAATATATAAATATATAAATATATAAATATATAAATATATAAATATATAATATATAAATATATAAATATATAAATATATAAATATATAAATATATAAATATATAAATATATAAATATATAAATAATAAATATATAAATATATAAATATATAAATATATAAATATATAAATATATAAATATATAAATATATAATATATAAATATATAAATATATAAATATATAAATATATAAATATATAAATATATAATATATAAATATATAAATATATAAATATATAAATATATAAATATATAAATATATAAATATATAAATATATAAATATATAAATATATAAATATATAAATATATAAATATATAAATATATAAATATATAAATATATAATATATAAATATATAAATATATAAATATATAAATATATAAATATATAAATATATAAATATATAAATATATAAATATATAAATATATAAATATATAAATATATAAATATATAAATATATAAATATATAAATATATAAATATATAAATATATAAATATATAAATATATAAATATATAAATATATAAATATATAAATATATAAATATATAAATATATAAATATATAAATATATAAATATATAAATATATAAATATATAAATATATAAATATATAAATATATAAATATATAAATATATAAATATATAAATATATAAATATATAAATATATAAATATATAAATATATAAATATATAAATATATAAATATATAAATATATAAATATATAAATATATAAATATATAAATATATAAATATATAAATATATAAATATATAAATATATAAATATATAAATATATAAATATATAAATATATAAATATATAAATATATAAATATATAAATATATAAATATATAAATATATAAATATATAAATATATAAATATATAAATATATAAATATATAAATATATAAATATATAAATATAT